>JAUEKZ010099829.1:0-16017 GCA_031471865.1 Melibe leonina | reverse complement strand
TGTGTGTGTGTGTGTGTGTGTGTGTGTGTGTGTGTGTGTGTGTGTGTGTGTGTGTGTGTGTGTGTGTGTGCGTGTGTTTGCGTGTTTCAGGCAAGAGTCATTTTGGTGATGTGTTCTTGGCCAAAGCCAGAGGCATCCGTCCCATTGAGCCAGAGACATTGGTGATGGTCAAATCATTGTTGGCCAAAGGTCAGGCTATTTCGACAGAGTTCAACAGGGAAATGGACATGTATGGAAAGCTGGAGCATCCCAATATTGTCAAACTACTCGGAGTCTGCAGAGAAGTAGAACCTGTTTTCATGATCACCGAATATTGTGACTGGGTGAGTCCAATGGTTATATTTTCAAATATCACTTGTAATACTTTTGACATGACAATCAATGACATTTTCACTAGAGGAACATTAAAACAATCAAAATATAGCACTAATTAGGACATTAAATCAATTTTGCGATGACCAATACCTCGATTTAATGAAATCAACAGTCAGTTGAATATCCATCTTCATAATTTCAGGGTGATTTGAAGCAGTTTCTACTCGCCACCAGAAGCGATAATGGCAATGGCCGCCGACCAATGACACCTCGTGTGCCGACCCTGTCCTTCATGCAAAAGACAAAGATGTGTCAGCAGGTGGCATTAGCTATGGAATACTTGGCCAGCTACAAGTTTGTGCACAAGGATTTGGCTACTAGGAATGTACTGCTGACTTCACGCATGGATCTCAAGGTTTGTTTCCCCAAGTGGTGGTTTAATCATGGAAATTTTCTACCCCGAGAATGATGCCTCTTGAAATGCAAGATATGATTTATATTATTATTTCAAGATCAAATTTGTTGTTTTAGCTATTCAGCTTGAATCTTAATTGCTCTGGAGTGAAAAACACATTGTGCTTTGTTCTATCTTATGTCTGTTATCCATTTCAAGCTGATGGATGCAACCATTACAGGCCAAATTCCGATTTAATTACAGCGTGTATGCGTCTGAAATAACCTACATGAGTGTCTTTGTACAATTGCAGTAACTGCTGTCAAATGAGCAGTTCATTTTCTCATTTTTCACAAAATTAATTTTTATTTCCATTGCCCCCTTGCCCCCCCCCCCCCCCCTGTTAAATTTTTTTGTTAAATCATCATAGCTAATTATTATTTTGATGGTTTTATTGCAGGTGTGTAGCCTGTCTCTGTCTGGCGACGTGTATGCCAGGGAATATTACCGTCCCCCCTCTCAGCAAACTCCTATCCCTCTCCGATGGCTCCCTCCAGAAGCAATACGCGACTCCGACTATTCGTTTTACACAGACATTTGGTCCTATGGCATCTTCCTGTGGGAGGTTTTCCATCTGGCTGACTTACCATACCGCCTGCATAGTGATGAAGACGTGTTTGATTCGTTGAGTAGAGTGACCAGCACCTGTGCACAAAGCTCCCCCAGGTTGGATTTTGCTGAGCAATGTCCCACTCAAGTCATGGACATTGTTTTACAGTGCTGCGTGCCATCACCATCATCTCGACCATCCTTCTCAGATCTAGTGGTCACCTTAGGACACTTACTCACAAATGGAGACTGTGTGTGAAATTGGAGACATAAAAATTAAAAGATCTTTGGAACAAGGAGTTATCAGCTTTGCTTAGGAATAGCTGTCAACAGACTTCTCTCATCTTGCAAGAATCATCAAACTATTACATTTTTATTTAGATGAGTGTGTACCATAAATGATAATCTGTTTTTGCATCAAACAAATTTACTCATAGCATTTTCAAACATTAGGTCCTCCTAAACTATGCAAAGTCCTAAACTACGTAAAGGGAACTGTACAGACAGCTGGTTTAGAAGGGTTTATTATGTTTCAAGAAGGAAATAATTCTTTCCGAAGAAAAACCAACTCCTTTTATCAAAGCTACTTTTTTGAAATATCAAAACTTCAGCTGAAATGCTGTGGAATGCTCGATGCTGTTTTTTCTCTGAAACGAAAATACTATTAAAAGGATTTTGTTTTGTTTCCTTTTGGGAATAAGTCAAGAGAGATTGATCCATGTCATTGCAACCATTACTTGGTCAGATCATTGTTAGAATTATATCCAAACTTTTTATTTCTCTAGAGAGATGTATCATCTCCTATTGGTTGTTAATTCTGTCTTATTTTAATTTATTGCCCATGTGCATTTTTGTATTGGTTTGCTTGCCATTAATATTTTTGTAAATAGCTTTACATGTTGTGTTCATGAGTAAACGGATAGTCTAGAGATGGTGAGAATATCGCATATTAAGTTTTTCTAGTTTAACTATTTTATGAAATCATTTCAATTTTGGTAGGGAATTTTAAACTATGATAAAAAGAGTGCTTCTAAAAAGTTTGAACACTCTTTTCTTATCTGAGATATATCATTTATGAGCAAGCATTTAGACTTTTTTTAGTTTTATCTTTTGTCATGAAAATGTACATATGAAAATAATTGGTGCCCTTTAAAAACCCTGAAAACTTGTCCCACTGATAACGAGAAACTACATTTACTTCACCTCAGTCTAATTATTGCTATTTTAATATATTTTATCAGCATTATTATTGCTGATTGATTTATACATGATATACAATATTTTATACTTGATAATGGTTTACTTTATCAAAATTATCATCATTATCATTGCCAATGTCATTATATTGTATCCATGTTATTGTTATTATCATCATCATCATCGTCTTCATCATTATTATTATCTTTATTCCTATCATCTAATTATTGTAGTTTTAATTACAAATGTAACGATGGTATCAAACACAATCCAACAGTTCAGAAATCTCAGTATAACTTAGAATGTTTTTGTCACTTAATGATACCTCTAGAAAGAAAAAATCTCTTAAACAAAGAACTTAAGTAATCTCTGTCAAACTTTGTTGAAAAGTCTCATGCCATAAGTAATTGTATTCTTATTTTGGCATTTTACCTCTTAGATACATAGTATGTAATTTGACAGGGCTCAATCCATTTACAGCCTCATCTCTGGTTTGCTCCTGGTGAGGACATGATGGACTGGAATGGACAAAAGTCAAGACTACAAATGTAGCCAGTGTATGATTGAATGGACTCAACTCTATTTTAATCACATTGTCTCGATTGGAATGTAACCTTTTCCATGCTTTCAAATTGTGCAATAATAACAATCCAAGGATTTTGCCCTAACCTGGATAGTGTCTGATACCATCAGCACATTGAAGTCATGCTCTAAATTACTGCCAATCTTTGAATTAGTTTTCACACTCTTTATCATTTCATGCTATAATTTACGTTATAGACACCACTGTCATAACAATCACTGATTGTTAGTAATGTTTCACCATGTTATAAACATGTTACTATAATAAAAAGTTTGAAATAAAATTGTGTCATTTCAATTCGAAATACAAAAGAGCGAGTACAGTTTCATATTCATAATGAAATGCTTAGGAAATCCACTAACTCACTCACCCCAAGTCTCTTGGAATTTCAAGGTTGTTGGTTGTTTTATTCTTTTGAGATATGGACTTGTTTTAACTTCCTAAAGAGTGTTTACAATCTTTTCATTACGTGAAACGAATTTCAAAGTATTACTCATAATGTGTGCATAGCGTAAATAGTGTTTGCATTCAAGCTGGTTGATTATGCATGCATTCATGAGCTCTTTTATGTATGGAGACTTTACAGTCATAATAACTATCATCATCTCAAAATGTATACCTATCCACATCAGTTTGAATGCTGTTTGCTACTGTTTATGTTATCTCATCATTTCTAGGGAACTACATCCAAAACCTTCCACAACAATTTTTGAATATGTTAATATTGTATTCAACCAAGAGAGGAAATCCAAAACTTTAAGACATGATGAATTGTTCTTGATATTTGTATTTGTATCATTGCAAGGGAAAAAAAGGGAAATATGTGTACTGCTTTATGAGCATCACCACCTTTTGTGAATTTTTCTTCTATGAAAAACTCATTCCATCGAAATCTCTTTGAAGTTCTAAATCTCAACAAGCAATGCTTTTGGGTTTTTGTATTTTGAATTCTGACATAAATTTTTTTCCTGTCAAGTAAACAACAAATCTTCATAACAAACTGTCACTGCCTAACCTGTATATTATCTTGAATAACATCAGATCTGTAGACTGTAGACAGATCATTTTTATATTTTTCTATCTTCAGTGGTAAAACTACTCGTGTTTGAATTCCAAAAGATCTCGTTGCCATAAAACAGTTTAAAAACAAAAATGAGTCAACAATTGGTATCTGCTGACCTAATCTGATTGTGGCATCAACTGCTTATTATGTATCATCCAGTGGCAAAGTCCATTATCAAAGGAAGATTAATATTGCTTGCAATACTTCAGTTTGGCAGGTTCATGTAAAAATGTCTTACGTTTCAGTTTCAGTCTTGATATCACATTTCATCATATCCTGTTTAAAAAGCATTTAGGCTAAAGCCTTGGTAAAAAGGGTTACAGTTGCAACTACAGTTGTTTTTAATTCAAACAAAATTGATAATAAGAAAGTTATGGAACTATTACCAGAAAAAATCAAGATGTTAAAATAGGGATCACTGGGAATCCATTGGTACACGATACAAGGGTTTATCACAAACATGACGCATAGTAATGAGTTCTTTATCAATCGTATATTGTCTAGAGAGGATGCTTGAGAGTCATAATTGTTCCATATTTTCCACTAATCTATTGATAAGAATTTTTTTATTTTTTTATTTGAGGCTCATTTCTCCTGGCTTTGATCCTTTAATGTGTGTGTATACACTTCTGTTATGTAGAACCTTCGCTGCTGATTTAGGAAATAATTGCACACAATAGACCAATCCAAATAGTATTTGAATTTACTTTCTGTAAAGAGATGAATCAGACAACATAAATGCTTAGAAAAAAATTCTGATACAAATTGCTCAAATTTTTTCTAACATATTTTGTCTGGTTGTGTGAATACTGTCTGAACTTAAGACAATTGTATTCTATCTCAAATACATTTTGTTTTCTTTTTCAGATTTGCTAATGTGAGCAAAAAGAAATGTAATTCTTTATTCAGATTGCTTCTAGGACAGTTGCCTCCTCTACAGTGTCCCTTAGAGGACTGAGAATTCTGTTTGGGACTAATGAATTTTTGTTTGTAAAAGAGGAGAATATTGTACTACTGTATGAACTTATTCTTGTGATATTTTTAATTCATACATCTATATTACATTTTTATTTCACACGATTAGGTGAAAACCATTGCTTGACATTTGTACTACATATAAAGAATGGGGTTGTTGTTTTGTTACTTAAATGTCAATGGATACCATACACCCTCCCCTTTTTTTAAATCTTATTTCTTTTATCAAAAGAGTGAAATGTGATGGAATACATTAAGCGTGATTGGGTTTTTATTCTGTAAGGAGTGCACACAATGCCATAAATTGTTTCCGTTGTCGTAATGTCGTTATCTCATGCAATTTACACTTACTTGTGCATTCACCGGATCATTTTGGTGAGAAAAAGTAACATTTTCATTTCATTCAGTTTCCCCTTTGCTAACATCATTTGCTTCATATTCTTCATTTTCAAAGAGACTCATTCTTGTGGATATCATAAACACCATAACTACAACTTGATGAATCACATTGCTTTCTACTGTGAATCTGTTTTTTAAGTCCTTTAAATCAGTGAACAAACCTTCACTGTGGCTACATTATTTAAATGAGAAGTGTACATTTATAGTACTGACTTTTATGCATCAGATTATCCATTAATTATGTTGTCATAACGTTTGAGCTTAAACTTTGTAAAAATGAATTTCCTTTTATTATTTTGAAAAAGGAAATTTGAATTAGTATTCAGTTTTGTTTTTTAATTGCAATCGTTTCTAAGTATGTACTTCAATTTTTTTATAATGCGGTTGTTTTCTTATTTATATGCATTGGTCTGAATGTGAGAGCGACAGAAACAATAGGTCTGAAAACGGCAAAATGAGTTACAGAATGGAAATGGAAAAGAAAAAAATCATTTGTGTGGTGTGTCCTTGAAATAAATAGCATGTATTTGTGTGTATGAATAAAAGGAAAAGTAGACAGCAAGAGAGAGACTGATTTGATAAAGGAAAGAGACTGAGACAAAGAGAAAGAGAGACAGCAGAGTAAAAGACTGAGACTGAGAGAAACAGAGAGAAAAGAAGAGAGAGAAGGATAGAAGTGAGAGAAAAATTAGGGAGAGAGAGAGAATGATAGAAGTGAAAGAAAAAGAGGGAGAGAGAGAGATGTTGGCATGTTTGCCTTGGTATTTTTTTTACTCAATATGCTCAGTAAAAATGTTCTTAATCAAATATTGTATGACCAATTAACCAAACGTGGAAATCATTATAAGAGATGAATGAATTTGATCTACCCCACTACCGTTTTTTGTCATCATCTGATTTCTTTGAATATACTTAATTCCCATTTTCAACATTACATGAAAAATAAAATGGTACAGTTACCCTGTGTTTAATTTACAGGGTTATGAACAACCAGTGGTAGATCTTCTGATAGTTTAAAAAAAAAAAAACTTCATGGACTAAATTGAATGCTTATTGTTTCAACATCATTGGAATCTATGGAGACTGTGAAGACGATTCAGCAATAGATCCGTAGAAAATCATCCATAACTATCAGGTTGGGTGCAATTGTTAAAGTTACTGTATATATGTATGAATTTCAAGATGTGAAAAACAACCTTATGGTATGTCAGAGAGAGCTTAGTAGTCAAATAATTGTGTGTTTAGTGTATGTATGTATGTATGTGTTTTTATAAATAAAAACGAGAAGAATTTTAGGCCACTTTATAAAGCAATATTTACGAGATACCCAATGAGTATCCATGAATGATTGTATATGGAGAATTTATACTTTTGTTTCATGGCAGTGCGAAAAACTGTAATGTCAATAAATGAGCTAAAAGTTGGAAGCATGTGTTGTTTGATTCCTTATATCATTCTCCTAATATATTATAGATAAGTCACAAAGAGAAAAAAATCTTATATTAAAAAGCATACTGCTGGACTGTGAAGAAGTTTATGTATATTCCTTTTCTAGTTTTAACCCTTTCACTGCTAAGGATACCAAAATTTTCTAAATTTGCCTTATCTTATACCAGATAAATCAGATTTCAGTAAACTGACATATGCCAAAAGCCTGATAATCAGGCTTGTGGCAAATGTCAGTTCACTGAAATCTGACTTATCTGGTATAAGAACTCGTACATTTTCAAGATGTTGCATCTTTCAGTTAGGTTAGAATCAGACGTGGCTTCATTCCTGCTGTGTCAGGGTCCAGATCTAGTGTGTCTGGCTACAATTAATATGAAGCAATGATGCATCGTTTGTCCCAAACATAACTAAGTGTGGATCCAGGAGTGCAAGCTCTGATTGACGACTAAATAGGTAAGGAGTGGAACTAGAGCCTCCTTAACTAATGGCTTTGTCCGCCAGGTTCCTTCTGAATTAGCCACACAATATATTATGTTGCCTCTGTTTTAGTTTCTCAATTAACCCTTTCACAGCAGGGTAAAATTTTAACCAAACAGAATATGCAAAATTGTGAGAAAAACGTGTTATTATACCACATAAATATGATGTCAGTGAACTGACATTTTGGCATTGTTTAATGTTTATCTTATAGAAATATTTTTAGCCAATCAAACATCAGCAGGATGCATTTTTTTAATTGGAAATTCCTGTCTAGTGTGTTAGTTTATTGAGTGCCCAATGGTAAGTAAGATGATAGGCTAGTTACAAGAACAGCCAGACTTTGACCCTGCCAGGGACACTTTACAAGGGAAAAAATATGATCTCTCAAAAAAGGTGACTGAGATGATTTACATTTACAGGAAAAAAAAGATCACCTCTCATAATCATAAAGCAGGACACATAAATAGATGATGGCTACCACCTATATATTGCACTATTATGGTCCAGGGAGACCCAGGATATTCTACCACCCTGTGAGTA
Source organism: Melibe leonina (assembly GCA_031471865.1). Lineage (NCBI taxonomy): Eukaryota > Metazoa > Mollusca > Gastropoda > Nudibranchia > Dendronotidae > Melibe > Melibe leonina. Next base: position 8,013 of record JAUEKZ010099829.1, on the reverse strand, counting down.
CAAAAGTATTCAGTTCTAAATAGCAACTGACTTGGTACACTGTAGTTAGGTAGCACAGTGTAAAACATCGGGATGACCATACTGTTAGGACGACAGGCATAACCAAGACTGAGCATACAGTTACAAAACAGCTGTGTGTGTGTGTGCGTGCTTGTTAAGGGAGCACTGGAAAGAGTGCTGGAAAAAGTAAGACAATAGGTACACTGTAGGTCCTAAAGCTAAAGGAGAAGAAACAGATGTTCTCCTTAACAGGCTGTGGATATGATAACGTTGACATTGAACATTGCTCAGACAATGAAACACGGATTTGTAAAAGCTAATCTTTTTTTCGCTTTTTGTAAAAATTTGACATGAAAGAATAATGTAAAACACTGTGTAAGACTACAAACATGCTTTTGCAGTACTTAGGCCCACATACACACAACTGCTTTAGTAAAAATAGATAAATCATGAAATTTGACGGGTAAAATTTTGCCAATCCATTCGGGAAATTTTCAACCCGTTGCTTTCTCATTCAGGCAAGTCTGGCATCCATGAATCCATCAGATTTAAGACAAATCTGGGCTAATAAGCTGCTGGTTTGAAGGAGAACAAGGGAAATAACTTGGTACAATACATAGTACAGTTTACTCAATGGGCCAGTTTCATGATGTTAGACCGAAGCTTAGTCCGAGACTATGTTCTAAATTTGGATAGATTTTGGTACGGAGTGAATTGTTTTTAATTTTTTGAGTGGTCAAAGTATTCAGAGGGAGCCTAAATTGAGTTAAGTTTAGAAGTTAGCCTTACACTAAAATCTAGTCTCTCGTCAAGAAACCGGCCCAATAAGCTTAGTTTTCTCCTAAAAACCTTGCATTTTAGTTTGTATGATGGGAACAGACCTAAGAATGGCAGAGGGTCAGTCAAGGTGAGTAGGTGAGGTATTTGTTTACTGCCATTTATGTAGCAACACATTTACATTCAAGTTAACAAGAGACAAGGACAAAACATCAACCTACTAGATGTTCATGTATGTAATAATACTGAATAGAAAAAAAAGTTGGGAATTTCAAATCAAGTCTACTTGAGCTGCAAGTAGTCATAGTCAAGTTAACGGATGTTGAGATATCTGAATTCTACTGTGTATGACTTCTTGTTTATAATACAATACCCACACCAATAATCAAAATTTAAAAAAAACGTCAAGGTTTGGAATCAATGCATTTACTTTTTTATTCAAGATCACAACCAAAAAGGTAAAATTTTTACTGACCGACTTGTTTGATCATGTTCATCGGACACTAAAATAATAAACAGGTTTGGATTGAGAGAGGTAAAATAAAGCAAAGTCCCGACCAAATGAATTGGTACCGAAAACATTCTGGGACTAACCAGAAATTTTGGGCCAAAGCAAGACAGCAAAATAAAATTTAAAAAAGAAAGAATTACAAGAAATGTAGAGGATGTAATTACAATATTATCATTGACATGACACTGTACAAAGGAATTGGAAAACAAATTCATGACTATTTCATCTTCCAACTTTTCCCAGCCTCGAATCTGTTTTTGGATTCGCTGTTATACTTTGAACAGCAACAATGGCAGCATTGATCTTGGTCTGCATGTCCCGCAAGTCTCGGATGTGCAACAAACGTAAGATTTTTGCAGCCTCAGACATGATGTAATCTGTTTTATAGAAAAAACAAACACTTGATTTTATCATCAATGTGGAGGAGGTAACGACGGTGTGATATGAAAAAGATTTCTTATCAAATCATGTATTGCTCTAACACTAGGACATCTCATTTAAAAAATCAACATTTTTTTAAAGAAATTTCACTTGAAACAATAACTTTGAGTTTACACATATGATGACTAAGGGAGTAAAGGGGGAGAAATAGCTCAGTCAGTAGAGCATCAGAATGTTGCACCCTGGAGGTACAATCCCACTCAGGGATGGAATTCTTTCCAGGACCAGAAAACCCCACTTTCAACTCAGCTGTAAAATAAGTACCTTGCCCTCTATACAGCAATGTCCGTGTCTTACTAACAAATTGTAACACCCTTAACAGGCACTTGTCTTGTCCTATGTGTTCGCTGTTGGCGAAGGGAAATAAATGTGTAAAGTCTTGGAGGTTTTAGCACGAAGTGCTATAGAAATGCACTATATATTCTTTTAAAATTATGTTTTTAATGAAACAAAAACAAATTGAATTAAAGCCATACCTCCAGCATCAAAGCCAAGTTCTGTTTTGTCAAGAGGGATATGCTCATCCTGAAAAATGTTTAATCAATAAAGATTAATGTTAAAATAAGGCAATATATAATCATAAAGTTTCAACAAGAAAACAAACTGACTCTGCAACAGTTATAAGAATTTTACCATAAGCATCACGGTACATTAACCATTATAAGCTAGCAATGTGGCAGAAAAAATTATCTTTACAGTTTAACATCACCTTGAGAACATGAACATAAAAAATATAGCAAAAATTCTGAATGATATTAAGAGAGTAATTCTATGATATACATAAAGTTATTGCCATGTCAATTGGGGATAGTGAAATAAGTATCTGATTACAGTAATAAAATAATAAAAAGAGGGCAAGAAAAATGTAAAGTAAATATTGTGAAAGACAAACGAATTTGTGCACATTTCTATGTAAATTATAAATGTATAGGTTCACGTTTTTGTTGGAGTTGTTCCATAGAATAACAAATGTGTGTAACATTTGCTTACAACCCTCAATTAATGTTGTTGCAAAACAAACAAGATGCGGCCCACTACAGATAAATTTAGTCATTATCATTATCAAATAAGAACTTTATAAAACTGAAGTGAAATCACATGGTTCCTTGAATAAAAATGTTTCACCTTTTGACCTGCATTCTTTATGGCGTTATCTAATGCCTCTTGGGAAAACTTTTCTTGGATGAGAATGCAAATTCCCTGAAAAGAGATTATTGAATTTCATGAGAACATCTGTGATTTGTCCTTGAAAACAAAAACTCTTTACTCATATTAAAACTATGTGTTTGACAAGACAGATTAAATGTTAAGAGCTACTCCTGAGAACTTTAGTAGAAATTTCACTGAAAGATCTTAACAAAAAAATTATAAGGAATTAGACATCAAATGACTTAAGTTTGCTTATAAAAAAAATAGGTGCACACCCTCTCTCCAGACAGGAGCTCTTTCCATTAAAATTAAAGCCTTACAATAGTGTACTACTACATTTTACCTTTAATTGCTCAAGGGAATCAGGATGAGGAGGCACCTGCAGCAGCATTACAAGGGATGTGATGCCTGCCTTGAACTCTGCACTTTCAACTTGAAAGAAGAAACAAAATTTTGAGAAAAAAATTATAACAAAGGCATTATATGTGACGGGTCTTTTCTTGCAGCCACTTCTCTTATTACAAGTCTTTGCGAAAAATTTCATTGATCAAGATAAAACTTTTCTCTACGCTGCCAAAAGATAAGAAGTTAGCTTTGTTTTATTTTCCACCCCTTAAAACCACATCATACAGTGTCAGGGCCCAGCTCTATGTCTGGTTACAAATGATCTTTATATTTGGCCATCTACTATCGCAGGAGTAGGAGATTGGCCTGTCATCCCAAGCATGCATTGATAACAGACATTGAACGAAAAGGGTTATTCATAGCAAAATGTAATCAAACTTCTCTTTTTAAGAAAAGGAAAACAAATGATTGCCACCTACAATCAAGATTGTCCAAATGATTTTGTGAATTCCCAGGCTGTTGATTTAAGCGCTGTTGTACTTTTGATGGAGAAACATTTTTGTACTTATCAACTGAAAAGAGAATAGAAAATTATCAATGTTAAATACACTTGGTCACACACTTATAGAAATAAAACACCAAGGTTGTTCATTTGACTAAGAATGAAAATACAAAACCACAACAGCAAAAAACAAGAATAAAGTGTATATTATGAGTTTAAATTGAGCAATTCATCGATCAGCTAAAGCTTGAGGAGCAACTTTGATTTTTTTTTAAAACAGGGGTATTCTTTTATGACCCAGACCAATAGTTTTTAATCGTTTCGCTTACAATGATTTGTAAATTTCAAACATAACCATCCACAAAAGTGGTAAAGAAAGAAAATTAAAAAGAAAAAAAATCCAACAATAAGTGAAGACGGCATAACCCATGATTCTGAGAAGTAATTGTATCAAAGAAGTAGATAGACAATTGTCCTCAAAGTCATCCTACCATTGTCTCCATACTCTAGCCGTACAGCCACTCCCAGAAGCCAGTCTGTGACCGCCTGTCTCTGATCTACTGGGTATGGGCATTTCAATTCTGTTAAATACTAGAATATAGGGGGGGAAATAAAAATAGAATTATATAAAGACAATCTTTGCACTTGAGAAATACTAATAGACTACTATAGGTCCCTTTTTCAAAATTTGATCATTGAAAACATGGGTTTAAGATGGATACATCGACAATTGGTAAGCATTCTTTTCACAATTCCAGCAGTTTAAAAAAATGAAAATCAAGTTCATCAATGAAATACTCAAACAGGAATACATTATCAGAATTTAAGATGAAATTGAAATGTCCATGAAAAAAAAATTAACACTTTAACATTTTATACAAACAATCATCATAAAAATTGCAAGCTAAAATTGCAATAAGAACATACTCACATCACTACATGATTTAATCCATTGATTGTTGGCTGTGTCTCTTATAGCTCCCCTGTCTTCAATTTTGAAATGACGTATTTTCTGATCTTCAATCCATACCACAAGATTTCTGAACACCTTATCATCTGCAAATCAAAGAGAAACAAAATTATCATGGATAAGACTTTCAGGTAAAACTGAAACTGATTTAAAATGCATAAAATAAGGAAAGCAATTTTTAGTTAATGGGATTCATATTTTCTATTGAAAGCTTTTAAGTTTCAGATTGTTTTCACTTGGCCATTCAAATTGTCAAAGTAGGAGGCTGTTGACCAGGTGATGACAGACCCTGGGTTCGAATCCTTCATATATAACATTTTTTAACTTCCCCCTCATTTTTCCTTCGTTCTTTCCCTTCGTTTCTATTCTCACCAGTCTAGTCGACATTTTTTTATACAATTTCGGGGTATTTTATCAATCCTCTGATAGAGATTAGCTTCTTGGTTACCATCATTCTGAGAAAAAATTTTAAGTTTTATTTTGTGTCACCAAAAACAAATTGTTGTAGTCTGACTAGTTATTGTTTTATTGTGTTTTAAAAGGCTGAGAGTATTACAGACTGTTTGAGAACAAGATATTTTTAAGTTTGAGAGTATCAAAAATTATGTATTCTTGTACCCTGTGAAAAAGAAAATCTCTTGTTTTCACTCGCACTGAGAATGAGACAATTCCAAGTAAATTTCTTATTCACTGGGCCACTCGGAAAGTAGGTAAGGGAATCATATGATAAGGCAGACAAGAGGGCGGGTGAGGGTGAGAGTGCTAAATGGTCACATAAATGTTAATCTACCTAGCTGCCAACGATCTGACAATCCAAACTTTCAAGATCAAACGTGAATATCCCTTGAATACACACTGAGAATTAGAAATGTTCTTATTGACAGATTGAGTAAAATTAATCACTCTGATTTTCTTATTCTTAAAGTGAGAGAATAATCACTCCCTTTTCATTTAACCCTCAAATTGCTAAGCCATTTTGGGCAATATGTATTTCCCATTGCTGAAAATTTTTGAGGGTAGGGTTTGAACCACCTGTCACATAAAAATGTCCGTAACTCCACAACCACTGAAGCTACCCTAATTAAACTCTCAGAATAGTTAGAGATATTATCCAGTTATACACTCAAATAGCCAAAAATACATTACATACTACTGAATATCTTTAATTAGCTAAAATATTCACCCTAGAAGTCAAAATGTTGCCGATTTCTAGACCTATCTAGACTAAACCTAGTTAAGTTCTTATCCCAACTATGGTTACCAAATCCGTGTCTTAACTCTAGCTAGACACTCATTCGAACAATTAAAATCAGTCAAATTCAACAAAATAAGCAATAAATTTAAGAAAATTGTATTTAATTGATCTGTCTCATCGGCAGAAGCCATTTCTAGCAGCAAAAATGGGTGTTCTCGCAAAAAAAATAATTAAAAAATAGCAATTTTCAACCGATTTCGAAGCAGTAAAGTTTGTCGAGTAAAGAAATACCCTTTAGAACGAAGGGAAACCACTCGGGAATAATTTTAAACCGCACAATTTTTTTATTTTGGCCGTTTAGTAAGGTATAGTCAGATTTCAACTTAACTCAGTTTCAGCAATGGGAATGCATTCGCGGCTTCGTTTCAACGACTGGTGAAGACATGAAGACACACCATCTATGGCGGTGCAGAGAGACCTATCATGCTGATAATGTTAGTAAAAAGGCTTTTAAACCCTTTATTGATTATTATGATTATTATCTAGGATGTCCCGAAACTAGACAGAGACTAAGCTAGGTTATCACTCACCTGCGACGTTGAAATTTTCACAGTCAGGATAATCAAGTGCAATCAATTTTCGTTTGAACATGATTCTCCCGACTTGATTTGGTGGCAAAGCTTACTAGGTCGCTTAAAATTATTCCTCAATGTGTAGATACAATGGTATCGTCAACAACTTGATCACAACCAGCAAATAGATGTCATTCTAACAAAGCAAGACTAGAAGGCCTGAACACACACTCAGCCCTAATCGTGTCAAAGAGAAAGTAGACCAAAAGCCACCAGGTTAGCAGTCAAAGCAGACCACGACTGATCAAGTTCCGTAACTCTTCGTATTCGCTGACGTTCGCAAACTTTCAATGAATAATATTAACTTCCAACTGGAAGAGGTAAATTTCCTTATGTGACCACAGTAGCGACTGTCACCTTTTTTGCAATGATGCTGTCATCTACAACTAGAACCATATTACAGCCAACTGTGTCTTTGTGTGCCCGTTCCCAATCATTGTGTGTGTGTGCTGCACCTGCCCGCACGCATGCTTTAGATAGTTGTGTCTGTACGATGCGCTAATCATTTTGGTAATGTAATGAAATCTAAGTGTTCTGAACAATGACAGTAAAGTGGGGAGCAAGCACTGGGAATCACAAGAAATGAGACAAACTTGAGATAGTATGCAGTGCAGAAACGAGACAAATCCAAGGAAAGCAGAAAAATGGAGAAACAGAAAAAAAAACCCAGAAAAATTGATCAGAGTGGTGTTCGAACCCGGGACCCAGCTACGGCACCCATTGCCTGGCCGACAGCACGGACAGCGAGCTAACCACTAGAGCTATCCGCTCCCCCCAAAAAAAGAGAGCATCTAGCGAGTACTTATAGACTCAGTCCATGCTGCCGACTCGCTGTGAGAACAAAGAGTCCGACCCCCGCCCCTTACACACACAAACACAAAATGTCTATGATAAATCCCGCAAGGACCGCCTATTTAACCCTTAAATGCTGCATCATTATCGAAATATTTAGAAATTAATCCTACATTTAAACGTCAATTCTTGGAGTAAATTCAGACACACCATACCGCCATTACCACACATTAGTCGCGTTTATCTTCAGCATTGGAGCTGCGACTTGATGGATTGGATTGGATTTCAATGCTAATGTTGTTTCTAATCATACTACCTACACTGTATTAGACATTCACATTTTTAATATTTGCCTGTTCTTATACTAGAGACCTGAATTTCAGGCTTATGGCATAATATGTCCGATTACTGAAATCAGATTTATCTGGTATAGGAGCACATACATGGGTTTTTAAGCTGTTGCGTGTTTTATCTGGTCAGAAACGGACTTCACTGTTAAAAAGTTGATTTCTTAATGAATCCTATACTCTATGCCTGAGTGTCGAGGATCAGGGGTAAAGAGTCCTGATTCTACCAGACATACGGCATAGTGCGGTAGGTTGTCATTGCTTTCCATGTACAGTCCTGATTGTACCAGACATACGGCATAGTGTGGTAGGTTGCCATTGCTTTCCATGTACAGTCCTGATTGTACCAGAC
>JAUEKZ010099720.1:0-16018 GCA_031471865.1 Melibe leonina | reverse complement strand
CCCCCCGCCCCCCACTCTCTCTCTCTCTCTCTCTCGCTCTCTCTCTCTCTCTCTCTCTCTCTCTCTCTCTCTCTCTCTAAAAGTGTGTCCATAATATCCTCTAAATCTATCTGTCAGTCTTTATCAATTCATGGGACTTTCCTGTTTTAAGCTTGTTTGTCATTTGAAATCAAACATCTTTTTATGGTGCCAAAAAGAGGCCTATCCACTTATACTGATAAACGAGAACTGAAAGGATGCCTTTAACTTTCAGAGCTTTACGCGACAATAATAATGACAGTAAAACAAAGAAAAACAAAAACCTCTCACTGTCCTCAAACCTGCCAGGCATAATAGAGAAGTCGTCATTCGTGTAGGACCAGAGCCAAAAATCATTTGTTCGCGCCTGCGCACTTGGGGACCTGTGGGGTGGAGACCACTACCGCTAATCAAATCTGGGGACACCTCTAAATGCGTTTACTGAGACCCTCACCATTTCAGCGCACGGACAGCTACACCACCGCGGACGACAGATTTCACCCCGTGGAGAAATAATTGCACCTCGGATGGTGACGGCGGCGGACTTTGAGCTTGTAGTTTCTCGCCCTGGATACCTAGTCACGGTCTACTATGCTGAATAATAAATTCACTTTTCACTACTTGTGATGTTTTCAAAGGTCAGCCACAACCAGTTGATCCAAATTGCAACTTGATTTATCATTTTTTTAAACAAACATTATTAGAATATATTCTTAGCAACACACGACTCATAACTGGAACCCTCTCACCCACAGTGCAACTCAGATGTCTCTCAAGAGTGAAGAACATCCCATGCTGTTCCAGCAGTAAAATACAATTGCCTGTAAAGACGTACACTTAACATCTTAGTAATGTTCTCAATAATAACCATACCAAGACTAGACAAAATCGATGCGTGGTAACCTTTCAATGCACGATTACCAAGCTATAGATAGACATCTTAGCATAACAAACATGAACTGAGAACCAAACGAAGGTATGTGTATTGTGTGGGCTTTGATCTCTCTTCATTATGGGTGATGTCACCTGGGGCGGTCAAATCACGGGCGCATTATGATGCTGTATGGTATTATTTTTTTCCAAGGCAAAACATTGCACGCACTGAAAGAAAGATAACATCAAATGCTGTGTTATTGTGAGCTCCGGTGAGCGTTATTAACACATACACCAGTAGTGCATCATATCTAGTTGTATCTGGGCGCTGATTTTATGACCTTAGCTGTTGAAACTGACCAAAAAATATCCATAAAGAACTAGACGACGTTATATAAAGATTCTATGCTTCTTTTAAACAGATGTTTTAAGTGTTTAAAATAAAATTGAATATTGTTTTCTCTAGTCACCGAAGGAAAATTCATCTTTCAGGTTTGTACCATAGGAATTCGGAATGCTGGGTCATTGAATCCCAGGTGTCAGCAGCAGTGCAGGGCTGCATTAATCCTTCCAATGCTAAGGACACCAAGACTTGCTTGTTCTTATATCCGATGAATCAAATTTCAATGGACTGACATATGCCAAAAGCCTGAATTTCAGGCTTTTGACATACTGTATGTCAATTTACTAAAGTCTCTATCATCTGGTATAATAAGAACACGTACATTTTCAATATTTTGCATATTTCAGTTGGGTTAGAATCACATCATGTTGTAAAATGGTTAGGTTAAGTTGTGTAAAATGCCTTATTCAGCAGAAAGTTTGTGTATCTATTGAGAGTTTTTGGGCGCTTTCAACTACGGGGGGTCATATTATCAGCGCACAGGGGTAAGTAAGATATTGTATTATGTAGTTCAAAGATTTTGACCCTGCCAAGTACATTTCAGACAGAATTGGCTTAAATTTTTTAAAGAAATAGGCATCTCTATAAAAGGAGACAGAGGTATAATTTTCAGTCCTTGGCGGTTTAACCCGAACGTCACTATTACTAGATGATTTACAATAAAAGGATATTATAATCTCTTACAAGAGACAAGTACAAACAATTGAAACAGATAATGGCCACCATCCAGATAATGCATCATGGTTCAGGGAGACCCAAGATATTCTACCACCGTTTATGTACAAACGTACTGCGTCCTTCTAAAAAGCACGTGACCCTGTCGTTCCAACATTTTTCTCCTCCACACGGACAGGTTGGAATGACGACATCGTTCCCATGTAGACATTGCATTTTCCAAAACGCCGCTACGGAACCTTTATGTGGAGGGCCATTAAGAAATTCATAATGAAAGAGACTCAAAAATATGTGAGTTACGTACACCAGCTATCTCAACAGAGAACCGATTGACATTGAAAAACTACTGTATTTTCAATTTTGTGCACAAAGCCATTTTATCTGGTAAGAAAGTGACCTCATAGTTGAGACACTGCACTCGAAACGGGGAATCGCCATTGATACTGATGATACGTAGACAGTACCAAAAAAATATACTATGTATAAGTACAAGATAACGTAGAAATACAAGGGGTGGGGAAACATTCAGGACTTGCTCATGAAAAATATGAGAGTACCTAATTGAAATGAACAATTTCATCGGGAGTAATGACTTAATATTATAAACTATTACTGCACTGTCACAACAGTAAAACGCGAAGCTGTTCAACGCTGGTGGGGGCTAAGTCATTGTAAAGAAGTCGATTAGAAGTAAATACACGAGTTATTTCCCATGATTACCAAAGACTTTCCTTCCACGAAGATTGCATGGAGCATGAAGCAATGTCTGGCCAAGCCCTTACATCGTTACACATGAAGCAATGTCTGGCCAAGCCCTTACATCGTTACACATGAAGCAATGGGGTGTGTGAATTTGATCACAAAACCAATCACTGAGAGCCATGAGAGAAACTTTAAATTCACTTAATACAGCGAGTGCACCAAAGATGAGAGTAAGTAAGAAGATATAATTTGCAAGAGGCAACGGAAGCGCAATATGTGTAGATCTTTTTTAAATGTTTATTCAGTTTAGGGCGATTTCAACTGCTAAGGTCATATCAGCGCCCAGGAGCAAGTAAGGTGGTAGGTTAGCTAAAAGAGAAGCCAAAGAGAGATGATTTACAAGTAAAAAATATAATCTCTTAAAGGGATAATTTACAATGAAAAAGAAAACAAATCACGAAGGAGAGAAAGACACAAAACATGATGACCGCCATCCACATCATGCATTATGGTCCGGTCCAGGCAGACCCAGGATATTCTACCGGCCTTTGTGTATTAAATAAGTACTCTGTCCTACTACTAGATAGCAAGTAACCCTGCGGTTTATATTTTGTTTATTGAGGGTTTTAGGGTACTTTCAATCACTATGTCATATTAGCGCCCAGGGGTAACTAAGACGATAGGCTAATTAAAAGAATACTCAGGTTTTGACCCTGCCATGCCAAGAACGTTTGGCAGAGATGATTTACCTACGAGGAAAAAAATCACCGGTCACAATCATAAGCACGACACACAGACAGATGGTGGTTTGTTTGTTTATTGGGAGTTTTTAAGGCGCTGGCAACTGCTATGGTCATATAAGCGCCCAGAGGTAAGATGGTAGGCGAGTTAAATAAAAGAACAGCCAGACTTTGACCTTGCCATAGACGTTTAACTCACAGAGAGGGAAAAAAATATCATCTCTAAAAAAAAAAAGATGCACTATTGAGGTCCAGGGAGACCCAGGATATTATACTTCTACCACCCTTTGTGCACACAAAGTTCTGTCCTTCTAGATAGCAAGTTACCCAGTAATCAGGTGGGGGGGGGGGGTGACCAAAGTCTGTTAGGACGATAGGCAGGACCAAGAATGAGCTAACAGCAGATACAAAACAGCTGTAGTGTGTATGCTTGTTGTAAGGAAGCACTGGCGAGAGTGCTGAAAAAAGTAAGATGAGTTAAAGCCAAAAGAGAAGAAACATAAGTAATGCTCACCAGAGCCGCCTGTCCTCTCATCGATCTATACCACCTGTGAAAATTACTGAGATAAAGTAACGTGAAGTTTTCGTGCTTGGAGTTTTTCTCTCTCACATTCTCCTCCTTTTGAAAAGGCAATAATTTTTTATTTTTTTTTAAACTACTAATATTGATTTGAACTTAGAATTCAAGAAAACAAAAAACTTTAAAAACGAAGACAAACAAAGTTGTGATGTTTCTTTTTTTTTTTTTTGGTAATACAGATGCTTTATTTGCTTTCAGGTATCATAATCATTTCAATCACTTTATAAAATCATAATGTTGGTATATTGTAAGGAAATGAAAATCTTAGTACTGAGAGTGTTTAAACGATACTAAAAATACACAATGTAAAATTTTAAGGAAAACAAAAGGCAGTGGAAAACCATAAATCCTATATAAAAAAGAAACACATCTCACACAAGGAGTTTTATCCCATGCATGTTGATATCATGTGACAAGACCTACATTATGATTTTACTGTGATTTCAAAATATGGACAAAGAATGTTTGGCATGTCCCTTGCATGAATGATAAATGTACAAAAAAAGGCAATATTTTTGCATTATCATAATACTAATATAATTAAAGAAAAAAAAAAGCTATCAAGGCAATAACCATTTTTACCGTAAAAACATTCAAATCATTTTGCAAGACTGATTTGATAACCAGACCAGTAGCAAACTCTCAACTCTTTCACAGCAGGGTCTGATTCTGACCAAACTGAAATATGCAAAATCTTCAAAATGTATATATTCTTATACCAGATAAATTAGATTTCTGTGAACTGACATATGCCAAGAGCCTGAATTTCAGGCTTTTGGCATATGTCAGTCCACTAAAATCTGATGTACTGTATATAAGAAAAGAAAAATCTAGATTTTGACGTCTAGTTAGTAGTAGTAGTTTGAGAAATAATCTTAGCATTGAAAGAGTTAAAACAGATACATGAGCCTAGAACATTCTTTAAATAGAAATGAAAACAATATCAAAATTTTTTCAACTAATCAACCTATGAACTCAATCCCACACACTTCAAACATAGTTAAGTTTCTCACCCCATCCCATTTTGAATAAAGCACAATATTTGCCAACTGAATCTTCTTAAATAGTGAGTCAAACGTTAAGTCATATTATTAGATCAAAGATAAGAATATGGTCTGTCTTAATAACAGTTTGTTTAAATAAGCTGACAGTTTGGTACCTTCTACTACATTATCCTAGTCTATACATTTTATCATTTCTTAAATACAAAAAGTTAAAACTTGAAAATTAAGATGATTGTCAGAAGCCAAAATAAAACACAAAAATTATTTAAACGATAATGAAATAAATATGACTATTATTAACATGACAAGATGTTTACTGAAAAAGTGACGCCCAGAAAAAGAAGCTAAAAAGTCAGAAAGGAGGAGGAACAAAAGCTACAAAAAATCTTCACACAATATAAAAAAAACCCACCAAAACTTCTTGCTAACCTTGAAAGATTTAGATCTTGCTAAAACTAAAACAGACCAAGCACAAAAAATATTTAATTCAACAAAACACCAGATTTTCATACTTAAACTAAAACCCTTAACTTGTTTTTATAGAACAGACATTTAAAAAAAAGTGAACTATTGGGAGTAGTATGTTATAATCAAAACTATCAGTACTTTTGCTGCTGACTAGTAATAATATGGAATACTTATAGAAGGTTCTCTGATCAAGCCAATTCCATGCTGTTCGAAGTTTGAATACATGCTGAGAAGTGTATGTGCTATTAAAATTGATGTTTCTCCTTAGCAAAAGGTGATTAAAAGGGCATTTAATAATTAAATGTAGAAACTGTCGTCATATTAAATGTAGATTGTTTCTTTTTTTAATCACTCTTCAAAAATAAAGATTCCATAAACCTACTTTAAAATCTTAGTTGCTTAAAGTGAAAAGTGCATCATAATCAGGCATTTAATTCTTTGGAGAATTCATCTACTAAGTCACAATAAACAATTGCAAGACAAGGAAATACTTTTTGCTTATTCACAAAAGTTTTCAAAGACAAATTAAGGTTGAATGCTGAGTAAATGATATGAAAATTAAAGAAAATAAAAACTATGATGCAGCGTACCTTTATTAATGTTTAAAAGGAACAATGTTTACTAGAAGAATAATCTCTGACGAACTCTAGTCTTAATTTTAACAAAATGTTCAAGCATAACCTAGAACTTTTAAACTGATGCCTTATAATATCAACAAATGATTTGATGACAAAATACAATCTAACTTTGTATGCAAATTCTTGGCTTCCTTTGAAAAGATGATTCTTACTCTGAATGTAAAGCGAGTACAGGAAATGCATTTGAAAACAAACCAAACAAAAATGTTTTTTTATAAATATAGAAAAGAAAAATGTTGAGAATCAGTTTCTCTTTTTGATTTTGAAACTGTTGTTAATGTGGTCATAAATTAAGTGCCGCAAATACTTCTTCACAAAAGTAAGATTAGGTTTATATAAGACCTCCATAGTGTCATTTGAAGATTATCATATATTCAAGAACATATCCGTTGCAGGGATTGACAAGGTATTGTAGAGAATACACTGATGTACCTTTAGGAGTATGCCTGATGAGATGGAATACCACCCATGTGAATCAATCAGTGTTGGAAGAAATATCTTTTAAATCGATATTGTCAAGGCAAGAGACTAACTCTCAGATCTATTTTGAGGTTGTAGACAATTCATCATGTCCTCTTATTTCAATAGACCAAGGTGATCCAAAAAGACAGAAAACATACAATTCAAAGTGAAAAAAAATTAAATTTGTGTTGCATACAAACTAATGACACACTAAAGAGGATCCTTCTATCTCTATGTACACAATATTTTTCCCAATGCCAACATCAATTCATTCATAGAAAAAGTCTGGATTCACTTGCCTTCATCTTGCACATAGAGAGACAATCTTATGCAACAAGTATTATGGCCTTTAATTTTCTTCACATGTCACTTTAGTTCAATGAACAGGTGAGAATACTTTAACTACATAAAGAGCCACAGTACACCGTACATTCCTGACATTCACTCTGAGAAATGAAAGCATTGTGTTTTCAATATATGAGAGAAAGCAACATTGCATGCAATCAAAAAGAAAAATAGATGTCTTAATGGTCAATTTGTCTCTTACATCTTCCATACACTCAAACCTTGTTATACTATCAAGCATTGGAAATTAAGCTGGAGTTATTAAAAGACTAACAGTACAACAAAAAACCATGTCATTGGGGAGGTGCTATGTTAAGGATGATTTATACTAATGTCTATGAGGCCACATGGGGCATTAAAATACAGTGATACCCACCGCCTAAGAGATCAAAGTGCTAAGTGAGCGTAAAATGCCTGGTTGGGTTTTGTGAGGTAGTGACAAAATTTTAGGTAGGTGGGGCATAATGAAAATTTACTTTACAATGGAAGTTATGAATGTTACAAATAAGATGTTGACAGGTGGCGATGAAATTAATTTTTAAGTGTTTATTAGAGCTGAGTTAATCCTTTCGAGTACAGAGTCCACATTACTAAGGTCTATCAGTTTCGAGCCCCATGAAGTAGAGTAGGAAATGTGGATCCATGAAACATTTCCATACGGTTAATCTTCTAATAGACTCCTCAGAGAGCCACGAGACCCATGATACAGGAGGCAGATCCCCGCAAATAATTGAGTACTCGCCAGAGAAGACCCAAACTACACCCAGTGCATAGCGTCACTGAGTGTGTGTAGGTTTGTGTGTTAGCGTGTGTGAGTGTAGTTGAATGGGGCAGCAGGAAAAAAGACAGAGGAGGGTTGCCATTTCGAAGACCAACACCTGGTAAGCAGGATTCACACTCTTTATAACATTTGTACGCAGAATTACCCGCTTCCTTAAAGTGGCCTCACTCCACAGATGATTTTGCTGACGTCCCCTTAATTACCATATACCAGCTGACATCAATTAATCTTCACTCTGCACTAGCAGGCCAAAAACTTGGTAGTCCCGGAGCACCCACGACTCACTCACAGCAATCACGACTCCATGTCATCAAACAGCTTGATGATGAATCAGATCCTTCCTCTGATCTTTTCAGTTTAGAGCCATATCGTCGGATTGCTTCTAATGTTTATATTTTGTTGTTGATCCATTACACAGCCAAATGCTGGCAGTAGGTAGGAATATTGGTATAACAGGTGGTGGTATAACAAGGTTTGAGTATCTTTTCAAAGAAGGGAAGCGTCACAAAGTGAATCTATTGAAAACGAGGGTGGAAAAAATGTTTGGTTTCACATATGCTTCTTAAAAAGTTAAAAACGATGTGACCAGAAGCAAGATGTCATACATCACACAACTTCATTTTCATTGCAAAGAATGGACAGAATATCATTGCTTGAAAAAAATTACATCCATGGACCAATTAAAAAAACATAAGAACACACACATCTCATCAGAAATATTTTTAGCAGCAAATGCAAAGGCCACTAGGTTTACCACTCCAGATACTCCCACTGGTCTTTTTCATAGCCTTCATGAACATGGTCAAGCAATACATTTCTCCGACTTTCACAATATCTGAAACACAACATGGTAAAGAAAATAAAAAAATCAATAGAAGTCAGTAATCGACAAAAAGAAAAAAAAGAAGAAGCTTTGTTTGTTTGTTTATTGAGAGTTTTAGGGCACTTGCAACTGCTATAGTCATACAAGCGCCCAGGGGTAAGTAAGATGATAGGCTGGTTAAAAGAACAGCTAGACTTTGACCCTGCCAGGAACGTTTCACATAGAGATGATTTACAAGGAAAAAAACAAAAATCTCTCAAAAAAGGTGACAAAGAGATGATTTACAGGGGGAAAAAAATAACCTCCCACAATCACAAAGCAGGAAACAGATAATGGCCACCGCCCACATCATGCACCATTGTGGTCCAGGGAGACCCAGGATATTCTACCACCCTTTGTGTACAAAAGTACTCAGTCCTTCTAGATAGCAAGTGACCCTGTAGTAAGTACCATAGTGCAAAAACATGGGGGATTACCATAAGTCTGATAGGACGACCGGCAGGACCAAGACTGAGCTAACAGATACAAAACAGCTGTGTGTGCATGTTTGATAGGGAGCACTGGAGAGAGTGCTGGAAAAGGTAAGTTGACAGGTGAAGCCAAAAGAGAAGAAACAGAAGAAGCGGCCACCAGAGGCGCCTGCAAAAATGTCTTTCAAACATTTTGTAACCAAGATTCAATAGAAAATTAGGCATTTGCAGAGATTTGGGCATTTTAATTAATCCAGTTGCACATCACCACACAATAGTAGTGTCATGGCCAGAAATTTCCTCAAGACGATCCTACAAGCCAAACTTTGCCAACCTCAACTAACACCGTACATGTCCAGTATTGTAATTAAAAATGTAAACCTCTTTTTTGTTGGTGGTTCAAATTTCAAATTGATTGACCTGAATCTCCTAAATTTCTTCAGTAACAAAAGCAAAACTAGACCTCTTTAATAGTTTTTCATTAAACGTGAACAAAATTATCCGTGTTTACTTTGGGGCTTCGAGATAAATGTTTTTCAACCTTTTGTGTCAAAAGTTTGTGATGAAGAATATTTGCTGTATATCTTGGACTTGGGTCCCGATTTTACCCCAAATTTGAGTTGAAAAAGCAGTTATATTGACTTGCAAATTAGTTTTCAAAAGTTTCAGAAGGGAAAGCTAAAAAAATTGTTGTCAGTAAAACTACTTAATAATTTT
Organism: Melibe leonina; assembly: GCA_031471865.1. Lineage (NCBI taxonomy): Eukaryota > Metazoa > Mollusca > Gastropoda > Nudibranchia > Dendronotidae > Melibe > Melibe leonina. The sequence continues at coordinate 6,319 of JAUEKZ010099720.1, read as the reverse complement.
TTTCCGTGCTATTCATATTCAATCTTGGTATAAACATTTTTGAAAAGATTGTGCAAAAACTATCTTAAGTTGAATATTTGTAAAATCTTGAGGGAACTGGTTTGGTAAAGAAACTCTTGTGGAAATGAAAAGGCATTGTCAACACTAAGCTAGGACCCATCTGTTGGAAAGCCAATCAGTGCGATACATATCAAACAAGGAGCGAGCCATCTTTCTTGATGATTTCACTCCCCCTCACTCCTCCCCCTTCGCAAGTTACTAGTGTCATCCCAGTACCCTGAGACTCTTCCTTTTTTGCTGTGCGTGCGATTTTCGGTGGGGGGGGGGGGGTTTGATTGGCTAGACATGTGGATATGTAATACTGGAGGATGGTTTATTGGCTAGGGGTAGATGGCAAGGACAAAACTAAGCAAAGAACATAGAGAACGATAAAAAAAGAGAAGCTCTTAAATTGTTTCAGTTTAAAGTCATACGAAGCATTTCGATGCATCGTACGTAAGGGTACAAAGACAAAGAAGAAACTCGTACAACTTATCAATTTCTTTACAGTTAATGGTATTTTTTGGTTTAAAGTAATTCCACTGAACTATTGAAAAGAAATAATGGAAGCTGAAAGTAATCAGAAAGCAGATTTGTAAATGATTTTCTTCATCTATTATAGCCTCTATGGATATCAGTTCTTTTAAATATAAAAAAATTTAATGTCAATAAATAATTTTTAGTCTTCATGGATTGATGCACTAAGTTTAAAACCCAACCACATAACTAAGGCTTTACCTGTATTTATCCTGCACCTTTTGTTTGATATCATGCAACACTTCAGAGGATATTTCACGCTCCAAATACTCTGACAATTGTTCTGTGGCATTCTCCAGATCTTTCTGGTTATCCTGAAATAAAAGCCACACCAGAGATTCCAGCAATTTAGAGGTAATATTCAGGTAAAGAATCAGCCCTGATAGTGACAAAAAGAGAAAAAGGAGGAAAATTTTGAAGGACTATAATTCCCAATTTAAATGTATTGACCACACAATATTTAAAGCATTAGAAATGATAAATGATCATTTAAATTGATAACACTCTCGATAGTTCTTTTATTCTAGTTAAAATAGTAGAAATAGGGTTCCTGCAGCTTTCCTCTCCTCAAATTTAACGTGTTCTGCAAGACAAAAATGGAAGAAGAAAAAGCCATCCACTCCAACTCTTAACCCTTTCAATGCTAAAGACCCCAAAATCTTGCCTTTCACCGAGGTCTCAAGGCGCTGTACATTGAATACTATTGTACATTCCATATACACACACACAAACATATAAATAAATCAAAAGCACAAACATACATGACAGGCTCTCACACCCATGCATATCTGTTCACTGAAATCTGATTTATCTGGTATAAGAACACATACATTTTCAAAATTGGGCATATTTCAGTTGGGTGAGAATCAGACCTTGCAGTAAAAGGGTTAAGGTACCTAGTCTTCAAACTGTATTCCTCTACTTTCACAGCAGAATTATTAATCAGTCCAAAGAAACAAAACGTGAGAATGAAATCTCAATGCATGACAACTTGTTTGCTGTAATGTAAAGAGTTGAAAACGGCGCATCTTATGCAGATGTCCGTGCAACGACAAAGTATTTGACAGCAATCTGAGCATAAGGCCAGATAAATTGTCACCTCCAACTTATTACAAGAAATAACAAGGAATGAGGGCTGAATTTCATTGTCAACAGCTTATTGATAACTCTGATGATGTTACCGCAGTAAAATCTAAACACGCACTGTTCCCTAAGGTTGTCTCCCGCTTGCCCGTAAATTTGAAAAATCTAGACCAAGAGCTCACTTTGTAAAGAACGCATGGAATCAAGGATACTATTATTCTTAAATTTCATCTGGAGACTCTTAATTCACTCGCATTAACATTTTCTAATGCTTAAAAGTGTGAAAAAGTTGATGTTTGGAAGTGAAAAATGCTATCTGTACACATGCAGACACATTGCGATTGTATGTGGTGTGTCCCTCATGAATATCAATATCAAGCGTACTTGACCTTGGGACTTAAATTAATCAGAATCGATTTCCTTGCAAATACTTCAGTTGACGAATCCTATGCAATTATCATTAAAATAGTGTCCAATACTCAACTACTATGAGTACTCTTGAGTACTCATGCTAAAGTTAGATATCAGGTAAAATATAAAAGAAGAATCACAGTACAGAAACATTCGATGAAATAAATCATTTTTTCCATTATCGATACCTTTTAACCTTATTTTATTTTTTCAAATTTCTACATTAATGACTCTGTGATAATCAACTTTAGGTATTTATCTATTTATCCTTTTTTAACACATGCTTATCTATTCTACAATGACTACTTTTACCATGCATTATTTAGTTTATACCGACTGTGATTGCAATTGTAAACAGAATTTCAGCTTTGGGACAAATAAAGTTTATATTATTATTATTATTATTTTTTTCCAGTTAATTTTTCTTTCTTTTCAATGAAAAAATAAATAAATTGAAAATGAATTTTCATGGTTTTTAAAAAAATCAAAATTCAAGGTGTTTTCAAGGTGAATAAAAATTCAAGGAGTTTTCAACTGGTAAACCAAATTTAAGGAGTTTTCAAAGAGCCCTTGAATTATGGAGGCCGCGGGAACCCTAAGAAATATTAAACATATGCAACTATGATAACTCACACTCACAACGAGTATAAGCACAGATTCTTCCCCAATCGTTGAATTCAAAAGTGAACAAAAATTGAAAAAAACTCAGGGAACAGCGAGAGGTCGCAGAAATCGTGGAAGAGGCGAAAAAGGAGGAAATTGTGAAAGCTCCCCACAGGGATAGGTGAATGAAGAAGAAAACTCAGCTTTAGAGAAAAGAGCACTTCTAAAAATGAGTTGAAAGTGTTATTTGTACCCTACTGCTACACTCACATTTTCATATGAGCCAAAATTCCCATGTTAACTTGACATTTACAATTTGTGACAGTACATATATAATTTGTAAAGTATAATTGCTTTTATAACTTTCAACATATTTCTCAGATGCTAGGCTTATTTCTTCTTTTGTTTTAAATTAATTTTTTTTATCTCTGTTGCACGTCTTAAACAACATCACATCAATGCTAAAATTACAATGTGAAGCTGCTGTTCAATTCAACAATCAGGAGATACAATAAGTACACAATGATAAAACAAGTAGAAAAATGAAAAAAGTTACCTCAAAAATAATTGACTGGTTGTTCTTCTTCAGGTAAAAAGCAAAGACATAAGTGTACATGAGGGTCTGACGACATAGACATAACACATCAACAGCCTTTTTCAAAAACTGGACTTCAATCCACGACATGTTATGCTGTTGCATCTCCTCCATTTTAGCCTTGATGGATTTATACAACTGTAAATAAAAAACAAATGAAATATGTAAACCCCAAATACATTACAAATTTTGATTGTTTGTCCAAAACTGCTTTTATTATTAACTCATTGCCTGGAGAAAAACAGATAAGCATGTTTGTCATCCATCATCATAGACCCCATAAAACATATTTAAATATGATATAAACATTTGACAAGTTGTATCCAGCCCAGCTGAGTCAACAGAAGGCAACAAAAACTAAAAATTATCAAAACGTTGCTTCCCCTCTACTGGGCAGGATTGTAAAACAACATATCAAGATTATCTTTAAAGAAAAAAACACAAGGCCAAATAAAAAAGTGACATGGCATTGAGTTTAAAAAGGTGCTTACCTTTAAAAAGATACTTAAAAGTTGACTTATTTTAGGTTTGAATAAACAAAATTAAAAGCTTAAGTAAAACAGTTTTTATGAGAATGTATAAGCATACCATATGTTCAAATTTCAGACTCTGCATGTGGTTCATATATCTGTTGCAGTAAAACAGGTATCTTTGAAGGGCAGCCCGTGACTTCTGAAAAAAAAGTGTTCAATAAAAAACCCGCCCTTAACAGACCACTCAGTCTACATTAAACATAACCCGATAAAAAAGATGAGGCAGGAACGGAGATGATCTAAGGTTTCTGGTATTAAAATAAAGGAATAATTAGAATCATAAGAACAGGAAAGTACAAAAAGCAGAAAAATCCATACAAGTGTTCTAAAAAGTCAGGAGCTTCACTAACTTATGGTAAAAGAAAGTTTCTATAATGACAACAACTCGATCTTTGTTTGCAAAACTAGTCCCCCCCCCCCCCCCTAGCCCCCCAAAAAAACAACAACATCACAATAAAATAATAAATTAGTAAAGGCTGCAAGTCAAGCGTGATTACTCATTAGTCCCTACTGTGATGAGAATTAAAATAGCTTGCAAAAACATTTAAATATATACAATTGTAGTGCAATTGAAAAAAAGAAAAGAAAGAACCTCTTGACTGTCCCTTGCTTTTTTAGCATCGTCTTCATTGTATCTGTTACAATTGTACCTGTGAATAAATAAATATTCAAATTTAAGGAGGGGCATCTCTCTTTGAAGATCTAAAATAAAAAAGTCTTAAGAGAACTTTATAATATCAATAATAATATTTGTATATGTGCCTGTGTGTGCGCAAGTAGGTATAAATATGTGTCTGTGCGTGCGGGTGTGGGAATAAATATGTGTCTGTGTGTGTTGAGTCATGTTAATAAGATTTTCCTGTTTTTGATAATTCATTGACATTGTAATTCTATTCATGCCTTGTACTGCAAAGCACCTAGAGCCAATGAACCATGGGGTAGAGCGCTATGTAAATGATATTTATCATTATAGTGGTATCAAACACATTTTCACATATAATATTTACGCAAGTTAAGATTAGTCCTACAACTACTATCAAGATTTTCATGACCATACTTCCATTCCAAAGCTTAGTCTTACTGTTGACAATGAGTGGACAGAATTTGTACCGCAATTTTATTAAGTGTTCCACATACACCACGCATGCACATGGGCACACACACAAACACCCATACTATGAACGTAAATATGTACAAACATATACTCACGCACGCACACATGCATTCACACACACACACACAAACACTTGTTTCTAACCATGTCATTACACGCATGCACACACACACACCTATGCAACCAAACATACACGTTTTGGAAATAGAGATGTTACTTTGTCCTATGATGATAAGAAAATGACGACGTGGGAGTGAGACAACCTGGACTCAGAATGGCCAGACCGGCATAAATCGTAATTTGCTGACCACCCGTGGTCCAGCCGTACTTTAATAAATTGCAAGGTGTCCGCGCTGCAGTGCTACCAGACCGTAACAATGCGTGCATTTAGAGAGGAAAATACGGAAAAATACACTAATTTACGGTATGGCCAAACAGAGTTGGCAAAACGAAATACGCTTTTTTAAGGTACGGCCAAATACTTTCCAATTTTTTGGAAGGTGCCGGCCTAACGATGACCATTGCGCTTTTTTAGGTTACGACCAGACATAGGATATACTCCTCATCCTTGCTGAGATAGAGACATTTGGATGGGAAAGATGTAAAATAAAGAATGTGTTAAAATAAGAAAAGAAGAAATACAAGTTCAGATATTAGGATGAGAAATCAATGATAATGGATAAAATTATCAGACAGTAAGCTCCAATAAAAGAGTCATAATGAGGACAATTTGGTATGAGAATCAATCTTATTTCTTATAAATTCTTCTCACCAGGAAGACCCATGGGGTTCCCAAGGCCCCAGGCAGACCCAACAAAAATCTGCCTTGCAGTTCTGGTTCTTGCAGACCATATGATTACAACCACCATCCTTTTCAATTGTGACATGACATTTCGGGCATTCCTGAAAATAAATAATCCACACATAAACATGCAAGCAAACAAAATTCTGTTCATGTTGCATTGATTTCATCCTTGGCCTTCTTTTGGTGCCTTTTTTCATCCTACGACTAAATGTTCTAACTGTCACCCCAAGGGAGCATATGATATATTACGCACAAGCGTACTTCATTTCTTTCAAACCATTTAAATGCATTGCATATCCTTCCCATATAACCTTTCTCTCATTCTCCACTGTCTTCCTTCAGCTCGTCTCCCATTCTCTGTCTTTGTGGAGTCCCATCTATGTGCGTGAGTGGGTGTCCATTAGAGCTGAGCGGCAAAGCAGTTAATTGATTTGGATAACCAGTTATGTCCCTTGATCCAGAGACACAGTTATTTTGGTCGACTTGCTTCGGCCCGCTTTGACTTGCTTTTTATCCAGACTTGGATTTGGATGGCGACTTGCTTTTGGTTCAGATTTGGATCAGACTTGCTTTTAGTCCAGATTTTGATTTGGATCAGA
>JAUEKZ010099501.1:3514-16023 GCA_031471865.1 Melibe leonina | reverse complement strand
GTAATATCTACCTGTGGGTCATTAAAATTGACTTCCAAGAACTGCTTACTTCTCGATAAGCGTCTAAAGCCAGCTGGAAGATTCTTGAGGTGAATTGAGGTGTATGGATCTGATTCTATCATGCCTACGTTGCTCACTATTTTCAAGTTGTCGGTTGTCAGATCATAACTCCAACTATCAAAGACTCTGAAAAATGAAATAATCATTGAGGAGATCCATTAAAGAAACAGTCTTAAATCTTTAAAAGAAAATAGAGGGAGGATAAAAAAGAATATTAATTAGAACTAAGACCTTTTCTTTTTCATTTCTTGAAACCTATCGTTGTGAAAATCTATTTTATACATACGTTTCATTCCTGAGATCTTCACTCTGAATGACTTCAACAAATAGAGCTGCTTTTCCTGGAATTACAATACTCTGAAAGATAAACAGACATATTTTCAAAACATAAGAATTTCTTTGAAAACATACAAATTAGCTCAATATTTTCCATAAACTGCCATTTTTTAAAGCTTAGTAATAATACACTTTAATTGTCACCTCTATAGTTCCAGAATCATTACCATTTTTCTACATAAAGGTGACAGATTCTATTTATAAAACAATTTTTCTAGTTTATTGCAAATGATTTTGAAGCCAATGATAAAATATATTCTCCTGACCTTTTCATGATCTGTGGTACTTTTCAAGAGTTGCTTCCAAGCATGCGCTAAGGTAGATAAAATTCCTTCCCCAAAAAGTCCTGCATCAAATATTTCAGTGACAATCACATCTAGCCTGAAATGATAATTGCAATACATGACAAACATTAAAATTAAAAGTAAAATTAAAGTATGATTCTTTCAACTATCTCAGTCGCTTTGTACACAGTTTATGTTTATTGGACAAATAAAATCAGTATCATAGTCATTTGAGATAAGCAAAAAATTCAACTTCAATCATAAAAATATCCCAATGTTGAACTGTGTCATTACACTCTTTTTCCAATTGGTAAGACTGAAACCTAAATGAAATGAAAATGAGATGAATGAAAACACAGTCTGACCCAAATTCCTCTTCTTCATATCATTCAGTCTAACCGATGTGTAAGGCAAAATGTAAAGGTACAGTCTTGATATATTGTCTTTTTACATATCAACAAAGATATCACTTCACAGATCTCTGGTCCAAATTTCCTTGTCCCACAAAGGAAGAAAATTTGTGGTAGGTAGAAAAAGTAAACACAAAAATTATATTCATTTGCAAGGATACAAATATGCAAAAGTGAACATAAAATGCAGTTGAAACACATTCATAAAAGGAAAAAAAGTTTGCCATTTTACTACTTACTTGCAATCCAAGTCTTCACCTACTTTGAGGTCTGATGACATTTTGTTGTAAAGTGTAATTTTTTGCGGTATTTTACCCTCTTCCAAGCACTTTTCAAAACTTCGCTCTGCAATTTTACACATGACAGATGATCTTTCCACTGCATAAACTTGTTTGCAACTGTTAGCAGCGTAGAAACTGAGAATAGAATGAAATGAGGACTGAGTTGAAACTTTCAAAGTCCTAACACCAGTAGGATAATTAGTAGTATGGTTTTTTTTTAATCTAAACAAAGAAAAACTCTATACTAACCTTAAAATACCTGTTCCACAACCAACATCAAGGACTGTAAAGTGACTTCCTTTGTGACTGCTTATTTGGCTGAGGGAAGATTTATAAGCTCTATTCCTAGAGATGTCATTTAACATAATAAAATGCCATCGGTCAATCACATGACAGCAAATATTCTCCACAATCTCCAAAGCTGTAGCATTTTTCTCATCCAAAGCTAAAGCTGTCTGTGCCGCCTGCAAAGCATACTCGAAAAGATCTTTACTAAAAAGAAAAAAATGAGAAATACAAATATTAACAAATAAAACCTCAGCTTCCTCTCTCAAAATCAGTTGAAGAAAAATTATTTACCAATGGTCTTATGCTATATCATGTAGACAAGTTTTTAACTTTACATTTCAAACACAATTTAAACTGAACATTGTTGTAAGGCCAACAAATTTCATTGATGCAACAAATTGACCCTTCAAACAACCTGCCAACTTTTTCAGCTTGCCTGTGGGGTAGGGATGCTGCACCAAAAACAGTGTCTCCATGGTCAGCTTCTTTTTGTTAATGTCTAACTCGATCACTTTCATCCAACTTCTTTTAGGCCTTGCCTCTTCTCTTTCCATCCATTGTCTGTCTAATTTTCATGGCCTTCTTTCCAATGTACTCATCGTCCCTCCTTGCAACATGCCCAACCATATCAAACTACTCTATCTCCACTTCACTACGATTGGCACTATACCTAAAATCTGGCATACTATTTTTGTTTCTGACTTTATCCAGTCTTGTCAAGCTGAAGCTCCATCTCAAACTTCTCATCTCTGTGACTTCAAGTTTCAAAAGGGATGGGCCAACGACTATCTTATAAAGCTGCCCTTTCATCTTGTCTGACACTTTTTTTTGTTGCACATGAAGAGACCAGTCACCTTATCCAGCTATTCCAACAAGCCTGTAATCTTATCTTCACCTCAACAACTGGGTTTCCCTTCCCACTCACAGTTGATCAAAGGTTTAAACTCTTTCTATTCTGGTAATGGTGCCCCTTCCAAATTGTTGACAAAATAAAAGAAAAGGGTATTTAAACATACTACAGGACAAGTCCTTTACAACTTTTGATTCTGACAAATTCTCTAAGATTTCCAAACAATTTTTTTTTTAATTAAAAAGATACCAGTGTATGGCATTGACCAACGAAACTAAAATTTTAAAAAATATTTTAAAATTAAAGTAACCACTACAGCACACAATGAAAGTGAATGTGAGCTTTTTGCTTAACCAACATACAAATATTCAACACTTGTTTTCAACTAACCTGAAGTACAAACATGACAGTGATAGCAAGACTTGTGCATCAGCACAGAAAAAGCATAAAACTGTCTGGAATATTTTACACATATCATTTTTCAGGAGTGAATTCACTTCATCCTCCTCTTGAACACTGTTAAATACTTTTAAAGTGATGCTTTTTATTCTTGACTTTGCCCCTGTGTCTTCAGTCTGTGTGTTACTAAGAGTCGAAATAAGAAGTGTCAATAATTTCAGTGCAGCTTGCCATTCTCTGTCACAGGAAGCCTGTTCTATCAGCGCACAGAGAATAGAAAAGTGTGTGTCGCTCATTTTTATTTCATTCTTTTTCCTTTAAGAATATTTTACACATCTTTCCTTCTTTAATATGATAATTTCACAGATGTTGAGCAAGCAAGCATTTTTCAGTCGTATGTCATTCTCATTTCGTAGCAGCCGCCATTTGTAAACATTTCCCTTAATATCGAAAGTAGGAATGGTATTGGCAGCAAAAACTACTTGTACATATTGGTATTGTTTAGAGTTGTTATGTTATTTGTATATAGAAGTTGGTTCTAGTTCTAATTAAATTATATACTAAATCTATCTGGTCTGGAGGGGTGTTTTATTATTTATTGTTTCATTTAATTCCATAATCCAGATAGCCTACTTTATAAACTGAGAGAAAATGTTTTCGGACACATGTCGCTAGTACTTGGTGATGGGCAAATACTCGACTCTTTATGACCTTAGTTCTTTCAAAAGAAGGATTTTATAAAGAAAGACAAGAATTGCTGTTTAGAGTGTCTCTCTCAGTGTCAGCACAGCCAGCCAACATTCTTATAAAATACACAATTCTCTCCAACTAAACTAGACACAGTTTGTTCAAAAGTTCTTCTTGAAGGTAAGATTTTAATTTTGCTCAAAAATCCTAGGTGTTTTATCATTTTCTTTTCAGTTCGGCGTCAAGTCTATGAGTAGTTTTCTAGCTCAGACGAGAAGTCGGGAGTCATGTGCCCATTCTAAAAAAACAAAACAAATTAGATCTAGACGTCCAGAACTATGATCTGTTTATTTTATCCCCATTGTCTAAAATTGAATGTTTACAAACTCTAGACTAGGATTATCTGAATGCATCAGCTGAAGTCCAGTAAACTAGACTATCTGCTGAAATCCCCTTCTCGGAAAGTCAGAAAAGTTGCTTCTTCTTCCTCCTGTTTATTCAATAGAATAGTGTTGTGTTATCTAGAATCTATAAAAGAAGTTGTGTGTGTGTATGTCACAGCTCCGCCTCCTTACATGTTGATATTGAAACTTATACGCAAACAATCCTTACATACCTCTCAATTTCAAGAAGGTGAAAAATTTCAGAAAATGGCTCTTAGCGAGGAGATATTCAAGAAAACAACTGAATTTTAACACCACACACCTTTCGATTTTTCCATCTTTCGATTATGTTTGTTATCTTTGAGGACGGCACGAGGAAGTCTTGTTAAAATAATTACACATCGAAGCCTGCGCAGTTAGACTGTGGGCAGGGGTTTCGAGGGGAAAGGCTGGTAGCACAGTCAAATACTGAATATAGTTCACACCATATTTTATAGATGAAACTTAAATTGCCTCATCAAAGGATTATGTAACTAAATGTCAATACGCATGTCAAGTTTGCCAGTTTGGCTTTTTTAAAGCCACCAGAAATCTGGCATTTATTCTAAGTCGACTGGCTTCAAATTTTCGTTTGTCTTTGATTCGACAAGAAAAAATATGATCATAAAGGGCACTTCGAAGGGTAACCAGCTTAAATGCTTGAAGTTCCAGGTTCTAACTAATTTGCCACTACACAACTATTTACATTTTCTTGAAGGAAGACTACAATACTACCATTTCTAGGTAGTTGTAACTCTTTAAAAACTAATTTTTTTTTAGCGAAGCTGTACCGGGGTAATACTGATATTATGATACGAAGGGCTTATTTTGCTGAAGGGTCTGGGAAATTATATGAGTACTTATTTTTCCTGAAGGGTCACATGGTTTCCAGTTTTTGTAAGTGCATGTGAACAAATCTCAAATCGGACCACCCCACATGTTCAAAAAGCAGCGAACACATCCCCACACCGCTCTGTGGCTTTCTAATATCGACATCTCTTATCAAAACAGCAATATTGCCTAAAAGCATGTTTTTAGTCTTAAGCAGTGTTTTACACTATTCTTTGATGTCAATTTTTTTAAAAGCGAAACAAAAAGGAAATTTTTCTGATAGGCAAAATTTTACCTGTCAGATTTCCTGAATGGTATACACAGGCTGATCACTCGTACCCATGCTCACAGCTACCCCCACCCCTTCCATCTTATCCCCACAAGGTTCAACATGCTCCATCCTTACCTCAAGGCCCCACATGCCTTACCGCAACATATGACGCATGCACGATTGACGCATCGCGCCTAACAGAGTACATACCATACTGTACATCACAAATGATATTGACAAATGACCACTCCTGTCTATCTACAAACATTGGACACTCTTGAGCAATGAGCATAGGCATTGTGTCATTGTGTAATACTGACCAATCAATTTAGAGAGAGAGAAACAGAGCATTCTGGAAAATAAGTTGTAATAAGGTTAAAATTATTTTCCCGACCCTTCAGAAAAATAAGGCCAGCTATTATAAATATATGATCATTCTCCAGCAGTTCTATATTCTATTGTTATTATTACGTTATCAGATTTATTTATTGTTGTTTGACATAAACATGTGTTTACAGCTATCAAAGTATAAATAATAAACTTGAAATTGAAACTACAAAACATGCCGATTCCGTGCTATGCTTTTTTATTGCTTTGGAATTTTATTTTTTTTCTGAACAGAATCGTCAGACAGACACACATACCAGCATCCATTATGGCTACTCTTACTCAAAATACAGTCATGAAGACCATGCTCGTCTTTACTGTTATGATGGTCATTTTGCCCATATTCACATATTTTTTCACCAAGTCCTTTGTTTTTGAAGGTAGGTGAAAGGTTTTAAAATGATAAAATTGTCTTTGAAATGTTTTCATTTTCTCTTATAACTTATTCTGATTTCTAATTGTTATTTTGTTCCTAATTGTATTTCTTAGTTAAGGGAATTACTCAAATTAAAAGCATGGAGTTCAAGGAAAGTGAAAAGAATGCATAAATCATGCAGCTCATTATAGTAATTACTTGATGACTTAATATCCATATTTTTTAATGGAGCCTTTTTCAAAATGTTTCTTTAACAGATTTTGTTGGTTTTTATTTCTGCAGGTGCTTTTGGTATGGTTGCCACCAGTAGTTACTTTTACGCAGCTATATCAGCTATTGCCGTTGTTCACGTGATTCTGGGGATGTTCATTTATGTGGCTTGGAATGAAGACACCACCCCAACACCATCATTTAAGATTGACTAAACCTTGCTTCTCAAATCTGTCTGTGTGTGAATGTATTTTTATTTTATAGATTTCCTGATTGAAAAATAGAGTGAAAATGCAAAATCCCAGGATACCAGGTGGTATAGGGATGAATAAATGAAATCATTGGAGCCTTTACATAATATAATGTTTGATTATAATGTAATTATAACATGTTACTGCATTACTTTATGAACCCATTCCTGTACAGAACTCAGTCGTAAAGATATCTCCATAGTTTAAAGCCTGAGTGATGGTATGGGGAGCCAGGTAGCCGAGTTGACCGGCTTCCAATTGAATTAGGTCATGCTGTCCACTAGCTTGAAAGGAACAAAAGCTGACAGGCAAGACCATGTGTTCAGTACACAATTTTGATGGGAAACCAGTACAACCAAGACCTGCTTTTGGTACGAGAAAGTGTGCAGGATATGATGACCTAGTTTAATTGGAGACCGTCAATTTGGCTCTTGACTCGGTACATTTTTTAGCACTCCGATTAGGACCCTCACTAGAATCTGTCCCTGTATACCAAGCAAAGAGAGATCACTCTAATTAATATACCAATAAAAGTCATATAAAGTGTAACAATAATTCCACAATAACAAAAAATGTGTAATTCTACATAAATAAATGAACTTTACAAAATTATATAATTGTAGAAGGGTTAATTTGTATTCAATATATGAAGAAAATAGATACATTAGAACGCTCTACATCTCATGAACTTGTTTAAAAATAGGTAGTTGCTGATGAACTGTTGATCTTTATTGTCAGGCAATTTTAAAAGCAACACAATTGATTCGGGTGCAGTTGGACGCGTACCGGTATACACTGAACAAACCCCTTTATAATGCTACATGGTATACCATCATTCTCACCTACCGTCAGCTTTGGAATGGATGTCATTATATTGAAACTTAAAAAACACTAGAAACCTTGCTATACTGCCATCCACCATCCGCCAGCAATCTGTAACATGCATGACTTGCATCTAGTGTAATTAGTTCTTGTTACCACCAACCAATAATTTTGCCAAAGCCTTACTAAACCTAACCAAATGAAGCAACCCTCAAACACTTGTCTGATTGCTTATATGACCATAGATTGCAAGTGCCCTAAAGCTTTCAATAAAAAAAATAAAAAAACACTTGCCTCTCTTATGTATCACCCCTACCCCATCAAACCTGGTAGTTTTGTCATATTGCCATTCTCGTTATACCGCCAATATTATGCTTTCGTGTTATAGCCAGGTTTGAGTGTACTTATATAGTCAATGGCACATCGAGCTCCAATATACAGGTATGTTAAGGTCTCTTTTCTTCTCCAATATGTCATTATTTCATTGGGATTTCATGCAGTGGTATTTTATCATAATTCTAAACTATTATAGAGTAAACGGCTCCAAGAGGAGAGAGCCAGGACTAAGATAACATTATTTTACAAAGGGCTAAACAGACTTATAGAAATCCCCATTGACCAATACCAGTGGAGTTTGAGTTAGAGACAAACTACGCAATGCGATCAGGCTATGAGATGTTTAATCTACATCGATCTTATATTGATAGTCATCTTCATTCCTACTTTCCTAGCACTATAAGGTTATGGAACAGCTTGCCAACAACCGCAAAGTTCATGAACAACATCGAAACCTTTAAAAATATGCTTCATCATAAAACTTTAAGAAAGACCCAATAAATTATTGCTTAAAATTAAAAAACGAGAAAAAATATAAAAAATGCTTTAAGAGTTTAAGAGGTCTGTAATTGACCACGTTGAAATGCGCACTGGCAGTAATACTCGCCCAAGCCGAGTCAGTCAGGTAATTGTTTTTGTAGTGTTGAAAACCGAAGTGTTTGTGGAAATTTGCTATTATAAAGAATATGCTAGCTGTAAAAGTATTGTTGTCAATTATCAAAGTACAAATGTCACTTTTTTTGTCATTTCTGTGAGCTAGATTCCATCTATGTACACAGTCTTTTAGTAAAGGATATGCTGTATTATTTCTATTTGATTTTGATAAGTTCATCAATACTTATTGTATGATAAATAGTCAGAGTTATCTTTTCTGGTCATTCTATTTCTAATTATTTCTCTTTTGAATTTTCAAAAAGAAGTCATGAGATTTTCAAATCTAACTTGACTGGTGTTTTATAATTTATCCCATTTTAATTGTAACCATTGTCCTTTCTTCTGTACGTATAGATCTATAAGCAAATCTTTTACTTACACTTACTACACATCTTTTTTTTTTCAATTTCCTTGAAAATTTGTTGCAAATATCTTAAGTCTTTGAATTGTTTAATGCTATGTATCACTGTAGCTTAGGTCTTTTTTCTTACTTTTTATCAAGAGAGTTGAAAGGGTTGTTGGTCTATTTTTATTTTATTTTTTATATTCCCATTTCTTTGATACATACAGCACCATGACTAATCAACATGAATGTCCCACTATCCTTAATCAACATTGATTTTTTTGTGTACCTATCTGGTATTATCAGTAAGAGATTTCTACCTTGGTTCATCATTTGAGGAGATTTTTGTTTTTTTTTGTTAAGAATTAGTTTTTCTGACCAGGCCCCAGAAAATTTGTTGTTGTAAAATAATCAGATGTGTCAGAGTGTACATAAGTGTGAATGTCTGCAAGTTTTTAATTATGCTCATACATACAATGAATTTATCTATAGAAATGTAAATAATCTAAGCAATACTGAATCCATCATAACACAGAGGATTCTAGCAAGTTTTCCTTTCACAGTAAGTGTGTACACCTATTTGATTTTTTTTTTTTCAATTTAAAAATTGTCATATTCATGCCTCTGGTTTAAGTTAAAGGATTTTGTAAGTTTATGTTCTTTTATAACATGTTTTTGTTTATGATTTATTGATTGGAATTATTGTTGTTTAAGTGGAAGAATTTTATTAATTTATTACTTATTTTTTTAGGCAGCCGTTATTTTCATGACATGTAAATTTAACTTTTAACTCGCATTTTCACGATGTGTTTTTTTTTTTTACCTATCAGAGCTCGAGTACTGCTAGTGCTAGCTTCATCCTTTATATAATTTCATCAATCTCAAAGGACTTCCTCAAACCGACAGCACCACACCAATTCCTCTTGTTATGCTATTGTTGTAACAATGAGTAAACCCTCTTAATTCAACCCCTCTTGTTGTATCTTCTAACCGTGACCCAACCTTAACCTGAATTAATGCTCTTGCAAAATCCCCCCTCATTCATTCATGATTCAAAATCAAAAGTAAATCTAGATCCAGACTCTTGATGGATATATCATTGGTGAATGTGAAGTTTACTCAGTAATTAGGCTACTCTTAATGTGATCTGAGGAAGTCCTCCCTTCACTTTTCTCAAAGTTGTTATTACAAATTAACTAAATTATCATTTTGTTTTTAATGGCAGTGTCTTTGATGTCTCTTTGCTCTTGCTGTTGTAGTTTCCATAGCGCTTGCAAATCAGGACGTTGGGTAGTGTTTTGACTCAGCTTTATTAATTGAGTTGTTTTTGGAAATAATAGATTTCGAGGATTTCTTACTGAAAAAATATTTTGAATCGCAGTACCTCTGCCTCTAAAATTCTTCCTCAAAATTATGATAGGACTTAAAAATTCATCCTACTTTGAGACATAGTGACTGGCATCCACCATTTTTGGGTGGTAGAGTGGAAGGAATGGGGTCCAGTTGGTCTCTGATTGGTAAAAAAACATGTTGTGAAAATAACTGCTGCCTTTTTTTTAATGCGCAACAACACATTAATCTATACATAGTTGAAAATAAAACATATGCATTATGAAAAACTTGTGCATCAAATTCTCCCATTGATAATCTTCATCACATTAGGAGCGCTTTTAACGAAGTTGGTTTTGCCTGTAACGCCTTTTTTAAACATTATTTTGGTAATATCTTAGTGATGTTTTCAAGGCACGTTAAAATGCTGCTGCAAAGAGATAAACAGAGGATTCGCTTGAATATCTCACCCGGTCACATGTATACTGAACTAAGCCAACCAGTCTCAACACTGTTCCCATAACGCTGAGCGCTTGCAGAACAGCTGCTAAGATGCTGATTTTAAAGTTAGGGATAACATGGCCGGATCACCTACAACATGTTTCAAGGCGGTTTCTTTACCTGTTGAGCGATGGAACTGGTCAAAGCTCTTTTTAAACATTCCTTAAGTTAAACGTGAATATTTTATGTAAAGTTGTTTTATCTAAACACCGTTTCATTTTATCAATACATTGGACAGTGTGTCATTCACTTATTGATTTCTTATTCAGAAAGCAGGCCTCTTTCACACTGGTAATGTTGAAACTTGGTCAGGAATTTAGGCAACCCACATGTGCAACCAAGTTTATAAAATAAAATCGCTGATGATAACATTTCATACATAATAACAACATTTATTACATTAATTTATTTTCCTTTCCTATTTTATTTCCTAGTTGTTAGTCATGTCATGCTTTTTTATACAATTTTGAGTGTAGAAAAATGTTTTAATGGAAGTGGAAGTTGTTAAAGCTTGACTGATTTTGTTTTCATTTTTTTATTTTTAGGTATGGTAGGTATGTCAAAGTGTTTGTTTTGCAATTGAATTGAATTGTTTGGTGCGCACTTCAACTTTAGTACAGAGTTGTTATTATACACGTATGAAATATCCACAAGTATCCATTATAAGACATGATTATTGTTTGGTATGTATGTTTATTGTATTTTCAAGTGTATTCGAGATCAGAATAAAACGAACAAGTGAATGTTTTTCTTCTTTACCAGACACAATCATTGAATCAATAAAATGACAATTTATATAACAATTTTCATTTTGTTGAATTATTAACTGTCTTATTGTATTGTTTTTATACTTTGCCCCTTTCTCGGATCTGTCCTGTATTATTTGTGTTGTGACATTGTCAGCATATCAGTGTTCATCCCATTTACCTCTAGTCATTAGCCTTGCTATGGGGTCCTTGTGTGCCCTGCTTCTGTTTGTTTTTGGGTTTTTTGTTATTTTTTACTTTTAGGGTTACCTATCATTTTTACTGCACTTTTTTCTTGTGCTACCTTCAACAAAGCTTACGCAGGCTGTTATTTTGTATCTGATAGCTTTGTCTTGGCTATTCTTTTAACTATATCCTAGGGCTCCTGCGAACCCATGCCCTCTTTATTGAGATTGAGAGCCTGTAATTGTTAGAAAGAGGAGAAATACGTACAAGATCTCGAGCAATTCACACTTACAAAGTGTTTTTTGCCTGAAGATACAGGTGGATGCTTCTTCTGTTCCTTCCCTTTTGGCTTTACTTATCATGTTACTTTTTACAGCACTCTCTCGAGTGATCCATACATAACAAGGAACAAACATACATAAACAGCTGTTTTGTATTTTGTTAGCTTAGACTTGGTCCTGTCTATCGTTCTAACAGACGTATGGCCTTGCCCCCTGTTTTACAATATGGTACCAAACTACAGGGTCACTTGCTATCTAGAGGGACTGAGTACTTTTACACACAAAGGGCTGCAGAATACCATGGATCTCCCTGGACCGCAATAGTGCTTGATGTGGGTGGTAGCCATCATGTGTTTGTGTGTCCTGTGAAGTGATTGTTGGAGGTGATGTTATTTTTCCCCCTGTAAATCAACTCTTTGTCACCTTTTTTGAGAGGTGATTTTTTCCCTTATAAATCATCTCTCTGTGAAACATCCCTGGCAGGGTCTAAGTCTGGTTCTTCTTCTAGCCTATCATCATCTTACTTATCCCTGAGCGGTTATAATTTAAATGACCCTAGCAGTTGCAAGCGCTTTACCTATCATTATCTATCACTGGTCATCTAACTTTCTTCAGCATTCACCCCAGTGTTCCCCCTTTAAGCATTATGTTTTCTTCCTTTTTAGTTTTACCGATCATCTTACTATTTCAAGCACACTCTCTCTCTCTCTCTCTCTCTCTCTCTCTCTCTCTCTCTCTCTCTCTCTCTGTGGTGCTCCCTTACAAAGCATACACAAACAGCTATTATTGTTATGTATTTTGTTTGCTCAGTCTTGATCATGTCTTTTGTCTGAAGAGATTTATGGTCATCCCCTATGTTTTGCATTGTGGTACCTGACTACGGGGTCGCTTGATATCTATAAGGACTGAGTGCACAAAGGGCGTGTGTAGTAAGTCCTGTAACTGTAAAGCCAAATGACCAATGGACC
>JAUEKZ010099500.1:0-29178 GCA_031471865.1 Melibe leonina | reverse complement strand
TGTAAAATGTGATCCTTTCTCCAGGGCTTTTAAAGGCTTCCAGCCTATATGCTCTGTAAATATGATATGATATGATACATCATTCGCCGCTAAGAAATCATGTGTTACATAAGCCCGTGGGAGGGTGCATTGTCATGTTGAAAAGTAAAATGTGGATGTTGATTGAGGAATGGAATCACATAGGGCTGCAATATGGGCTCTATATATCTTGCACCAGTTAGTGATACGTTCACTTGGACAAGAGGTGCCCTGATGTCTCTACTTATTCCACACCATAACTTGTCCATTATGCTCTGTTTGGGTATACCATTACACATGGTTGGCAATATTACTGATGTTCTCAACGGTAAAAAGGCAATGTACTGTCATTTCTCCCAGTTATGAATCGATATTCATTGGGGAAAATCACAATGGACCAGTCTTGCATGGTCCAGTGCAGATGAGCATGGGTCCAATGAAGACAGGCTAACCGATGATGTGGTTTTAAAAGTGGTCGCACCAAAGGGTGTCGTGCGATTATGCCATGTTCTCTGAGTCTGCGACGGACCGTGTGTCTCCTTATTTGTGTTTCAGGGAATGTTTGTGCAGTTTCACTTGCCGTTCTAAAGCGATCTCTGAGGTGTATTGTGCGTATGAAGCTGTCTGCAGCTTTTGTTGTTGCACATGGTCTGCCAGTTCTTGAACGGTCACTTACCATCTGTGTAGTTTTTAACCGTCCTTGTAAAGAATAAATAGTTGTTTTGACGTTAAACATTCTTGCAACATTGCTAACTGATTGTCCCGCTTGAAGTTGTCCAACAGCTCTCTTTCTGAATTAAGCTATCAGATTTCTTTCTTCCTTGATAAGGCACACTAATTTTTTCCTTGTTATTGCATACTTGCTCATGTTTGACAAACTTATCTAACAATTTTTTCTGGTTTTTTTCCTTCTTTATTTACTACCTTGTAGGAAGTGGAAAAGTTGCGTCAGGCAAAGCAAGAGATAGATCAGCAGCTCAAGTCACTGTCAGGACCCCAACCTGGTTCCTACTTTCCTCCTCCCCGCGACAGGAAGTGGGGATATCAGTAAGTGGTCTGATGTTTCAAATAAGTAAATTCAAATTAAACCCTTTGCAGTATTTTGACCCCCTCAGTCCTTTAAAGATGTCTGGACCAAAATCTGTTTTCTATGCTGTGAGGGGTTGTTTAGTTGATAACTGCCATTTTCTTCTAGATTGATGTGAATTACTTCCCCCAAACCCATTCTGCAGGCTCCTTAGTTCAAGTGTTTGAGCATTGAACCAGCAACAATCAACCAACCAAAACCCATTCCATTGGTTGATACCCATTTATAAATGCTGCTGAGTGATGTGAGGCTATTGAGATCTATCATCTTCCTGCAAAAAAAAAATGGAGACTTATGTAAAAAGAAACTGTTGTGTCTTTATCCTTTATGAAGTTGCACTCAGCTGTAGGCTCTAAAAGTCTTACTTATATATTTGTATTTTATTTACCTAATTCTTATACAGAGATACCCCATACGAGGATCGTAGAGGACGAGGTGGAAGAGGTCGAGGTGGTGGCAGGGGTCGCCGATATGGTAAGCAAGACATTTTCTCACAATCTCATGGGATATTTGTTTTTTATACACTAAAATCTTTTGTGTTAAGGTTGTTTTAACATATTGCTTCGAGATGCTAGTCTCTCCATTGTATAAGGCTTTGAAATGATTGTTTCTTCCTCACTACTGTTAAAAATCACACAGTGTATTCTTCTTCTTTGGATCTTTAGTATTTTTATTGAATATAGTGTCTAGATCTTTTTTCTCGAATAAGATTTGGTCGTTTCAAAAATCTCTTTTTTGTGCATAATAAACAATAAAATGGTAATGTATTCATGCAGCGCTTGAATCTTTAACACAAGTTCAGGCAAGTGAAATCAGGGAAAGGGGAACTGCAGGATTTCAATGGTGCACCTTTTCCTGTGTGATGTGTGCCAGTATAAATTCTATTCATAAAGATTGTATATTTTTAAATAGCTCATATTACGCCAACAAAGACTGATAAAAAATCAAAACAGATTGAAGAGAATAAAAATACAAGTTTCTTAACAAATTCTATCTATATTTCAGTAGGCCCATTGAACCGGTATACAAAATTCTGTCATGGAAATTTTTCAAACCCCATCAAAGAAGGCTTAATGACTAACTTACACACACGTTGCTCCATTATATGTTAACATTTTTCTTCTGATGAAGCCTATTATTATTATAATTTGTTCTGTTACTACCCTACCCAGGGGAAGGAGCATACATGTCTGGTGATGATGGCCACGGTCCTGGCAACCCGGTTGGCGACTGGTCCATGGACATGGAGGATGAGAAGCGGCACCAGGCTGGCTACCTGACAGACAGTGCCCTCAACCACAGGGGTGGCAGGGGCGGCTTCCGCAGGGGCATGCGTGGTGGGGGGCCTCGTGGCCGAGGAGGCGGCTACACACCCAGGGGTCCAGGTCAGTAAGGCAGGCTGCATTGTGCATTGAGTGGTGAAATATTGTATTGGAATGATCAAGAGACTAAGATGGTACATGATTGATTAAGAAACTGAGATTGCATATGTTGATGAAGAAACTGAGATCGTATGTGATTGATTAAGAAACTGAGATCAAACATTGTACTTGTAATGTTTGAAATGTGTTTGTATATTTTTTTTATTAAGCAGTGATCAAATGGTCTTATTAGGTGGCAAAGAGATTGGAAATAAAACAAATTGTAGCCAAGCAGTTGATATATGTATTTATTATAGAAACTCTTCTCATTGACAAGTAAATACCATTTTGATTTTATTTCCTTATCAACCAATGCTTAAGTAAGCCACATTACTCCTATTTTTCAAAGAAGAAAAAATCATGCAATAGTCTGTCTTAAGTATGGCTTGTTTCCCAAGCATGGTTCCTACACTTATATGCCATAATTTAGTGATCCTCTGTCATTAACAAATCTAGTGCCATTAATGAATCTTATTTGATGGTATCACAGATTATGACCATGAAGAGGATAACAATGAAAGTCGGTGGCGTCGCAGAATGACAGATGATGATGACACAGTCCTGGACAATGCTAGTGTAACAAGTCAAGATCAAGGTATGTGTCCACATTGCAGTTGGCTTTTTCTGCTCCTTAAAAGAAGATTTTTCTTCTGTAATAGCCAGATCCTTCAGTGTTTTGTCATAGATAGAAGCAGCATCTAACAAAGGATCAGCTGACTAAGTTCTACTACTGATTATAACAAGATAAGTTTGGCCTTGGTATGTGTAATCAAATTGGCAACCATTGTGTTTTTTTCTGGTAATTACGTATATTGGCTGAAAATAAAAATATCCTAATATTCCTCTCCCCCTTTTCATATTATGTTCTTGCCTGCAGATTTTGATCAACAAGACAGACAGAGAAAGCAGAGGAGGAGAAAAAACCGTCAGACCCGTGGAAATTCTAGTGCGGCATCAGGTACCGAAACGGACACCAGCACTTCTAATTACAGAGGAGGAGAGCATCGCATTTATGGTGGTGGACGAGGGGGCAGAGGAGGAGGTCGGGGTGGCTACAATCCTGTCTCACGTGGCGACACTGACGGATTACTTCCGCCCTCAGGTGCCAGCTCTGGTCCAGCCAGAAATTCTACCAGCCCTGGTGTTCAAGCAGTCAATGGAGGAGGTGGAGGGGACCGGTCCGCCAAGGGAGAGCAGTCTGCTCCCAAGGATGCCCGGCCTCCCAGAGACAACCGGAATCGAGGAAACACCAATAATTCATCCTCTGCCACTTCATCCAACCAGATATCAAAAATTGCTTCCAGCAATCACCATAGTGGAAGTGATTCTGATTCTAAAGCTGCGAAAAGTAAAATGAACAATGCAACTGCTAACAGTAATAGCAACAACAGTGCCAAAGCTAAAGAGCATATAGTGAATGGAGAGTGAATCGACTCGGTTTCCTGTTGTATTTTTTATATCATGGTAAGTTTAGTCTGACTTGTCTGGAAGAGACTTGTGTGGTGGATATTTGTCAAGATTCGGATAGTATGCATTGTCCTTTGTAGCCATGTCCAGCCTCCTGAGGATAGATAAAATGTTTTAAGTAGCTGCTTGTTTGTTCAGTCTTGAGTCTTTCCCCCCCATGAAGGTTTGGTGATGAGCTGAAGGATTTCAGCAGTGGTTTTTGCTTTGTTTGTTTAAATGTATGGATTAACTTGGATTCAACACTGCTGCTGTCGCTTTGGTTATACAAAGTGAGGACAAACTCATGAAAATGTTTAGTCTGATATTTATTTTGCTGATCATGTTAAAAGGAGGAAAGAGATGAGTTGTAATTGAGATTTCATTTTTTCATATGCATGTGCATAAAACACAATTGATGGTTGAAATGAATACATAGAAAACTGTTTGGATATGCTGGGCTGCAAGTACTTAATTCATTTTGGAAAATACCTTGCTTGGAGGTTTTGAGATGAAGTAGTAGTTGCTTTTCTATTTTGAAAAGTAGGTTATTTCATTTACTTGTGGTTTGTATGTTTTTTGTGTGTGTTGATTTTTTTTTCTCTAATTTTATTTGGTTGTGCCCTTCATATAAATCACAGCAATTGTGTTTTGGTCAAATGAAAATCTTGAGCAAGAAAGAGAAGCCTATATGGTTCAAAACTTGAAAGTTTGTTTAGATTGTTGTTTTGTGTAATGCTTGAACGAATGATTGCTACGCTGTTGCCCATTGTTCACAATGCCAACATTAACCGAGAACACCGCATTAGAAAGGAAGCTTTCTCACTGACAAAATCTTGACATGTTTTCCTTTCAACCAAAGAAGCAGGACTGGAATCTGCTGACTTATTTGTGGCTGTTACGGAAACGTCAACCAACTAACCTCATACTTAATGAAATATTTGTCGCATTGGAATTTGAACACAAATTTGAAGTTTTTTTTATTGTGGAGTTAGAAATATTTCTTATTCTCTTTGAAACTCGCTTCATTTTTTATGTTGAATGTTTTCCAATGTGAACAATTATAATCTTGACTCATGTTATTGCTCCCATGCAAAACGTTAAAAAGGAAGAAAAAAAATATTAAAAAAGATTAAGGATAACACTGTAAGACCTAATATGTATAATTGATAAATGCCTGTTGGCGAATATTCATCACAAATATGAATAGAGGATCAGACCTGACAGACCGACCGTCACCCAAAGACACTGAAAATATGAGAGACTGAATGCTATTTAAATTTGGTGACAGAATGACGACTCTTTACTTCCCTTTGGCACACCTCTATTTTCTGAGTGCTATTTTTGGTCATTTGTTGAAATAAAGGAGCAAACATTTGCCACCAAATCCTGCAGGTTTGCATCACTCACCGTATTGGTTTGAGGAAAGTCATCAATGCGCTCTTTATTGATATTTAAGCTTTATGATTAAAATAAATAATTCTGATAATGCAATAGGGTTTGAAGTAGAAATTATTATATCCTGAAAGCATTTCTTTTTGTTTTTCATACCTGATTAATATTTTTCCAAGTGGAATTATTTAGAAGTTTTGAAGCATTTAGCCATAGCTGTCATTAACAAAGGCTTGGGTCACCTTATGTTGAAAGTCAGGCAGGGGTGGTGTTCAACGTCTCACTCACAAACCAGCAGCTACCATGGTTGTTGAATTGTCCAAAAATCATATATGTTTTGGGGGGGGGTTTGGGGTTTTATTTGTTTTTTCATCTTATAGTCCTATAAGTTTTTTCTGTGTTTCTTTCATACCCTTTAAAATCTAGGAATGATTTCTGACATAATTGAGTTGTGAACATCTGGCATTTAGCATAAAATTATTTATGTTGTATTTTTTTTTGGAGGGGGGGGGGGTGTTGATAGATAAATCTTTATTTTGAAGGAAAAAAACAACAGTATTTTTATCTTTAGTTCTTGAATGTTTCGTTCCCCTCTCCCCACCCTTTTTTTTTTTTTTTTTTTTTTTAATAGTGATTTGTTTTTAATTTCCCTTTGCATATTTACCATCTTTATGCAATGTAAACTAAAGGAAAGCACAGAGAAGGTGATGGCAAATACACTGTCGGTGTTGTTTGCCTGTACAGGTGTGCTCCTTGTTTCCTTACACTACCAGTACTAGCCAAGACGTAGATGTGTCTACATGGCAGTAGTACTACTCATTCCTCTCACTGAAATAGAGAGAAAATTCAACAAACTGTTGTGTAAAATTGTTTTATCAAGAAATAGTCAGCAGCTCTGACTCTGGATGAAACATGTTTACACTCGAAATGCTCATCTCTTGTATGAAGTGTTAGAATCCATCCTTTGATTGCAGCAGGTCATTATATTAGTCTAACTTGTGATCCTCCCTTTCACTGGGACATAGAAATATGTGAAAATAAAAAGCATCAATTGCAATAGGGATGAGGATTCCCTTAGGATGAGGGATATCTGTTTATATTACTTGTTTTTCTATAACAAAGCAATGTTAAAATCTCAAACAAAAACCAACTGTAGTACTATTTTCTGAGTAGTTCTGGTTGCCAAACAAAGATGTTCAACTGTTAGGTTTTGGTAATGCCACTTTTTTTTTTTTTTTTTTTTTTTTTGTTATTAGAAAAAAGTAGATTTAGTTTTCTGCTGTAAAAAAAGGTTAGATTTTAACTCTTTATATTATGAATTTGATGAGCCCCTTAAGTTTTCAATGCTCCCAGTAAAATAAAACACTTGCATTTGATTTTACTGAGACATTGAAATAAAATCTCTAAATCTGTGAGGCCCATTTTCAAATTTCAAAGAAGCAAGGCAATATTATGCAGAAATTATTGGAACAGTTCCATTTTTGGAACATTCTTTGAAAATGAAAATGAAACAAAAATATATGCTGATATTTTGGCTAGCTTTTCTTATTATTCGTTCTTTTGGCTTTCAAAATTGAATTTTGTGAGGTTTAATTTTTTTCAACCTCCAAAACTTGGCTTTTGAATGGGCTCACAAGTGTTCTCTCTCTTCACAAGAACTGTAGAATGTTTAGAGAGAAACTACTTTATGACCAAAATGAGTTGAGATTACTGCGATATTCAACTCAGTGGCAATTGCTTTGAACAAAGCATTTGTCACATTTTCTGGAGACATTTTTCGAGAAGACTTTGGTTTTTTTGTCTCCTTTCATCTTATGTCTAAAATTTGTGTATCATACACTATGAATGATCACTTATACTTATACACCCTTGTGTGAAATGTGTCAGAAACAATTTACTGTGTGGTGAGCATTTATTCTGTAATCTCACTTGCCCGCCATTTTTCAGTTAGAGGATTAAAAATGAAAATTCTTATCAGGTTCTTTATGCCTTACAATTTTTCAAACCTAAGGTTTCTTTGTACCTCTGAGATATTTAGTCACATGCTTTGACTTAAACTATTTGAGAGAAGATCCCTCATGGATGTGATGTAGTTAATGCTTATGGTGTGATCCATGTTACATACTGGCTCTTCTATAACCTAGCCTTATCACGGAAGCGTTGACACATTTGCTGGGGTTAAGATCCTTTCAAAAAGGGACTGTCAATACGTCGAATTATAACCTGATGGGCAGGCGGGTGGAGGGACTAAGAGTCAAGAGTGATGCTGTGCTGTATAGTGTGTGCATGTTTCGCCGTATCGGTGACCTTGTTCTTTGAATTCCCAAACTCTCCTCTCTCTTTCACCTCTACCCCTGGCTTGTAAAAGTGAGTGAGAGTGAAAGACAGCACACATGGCACTCCCATCTATGAACATTAATGATCATCAGTAATTTTTAGCCATCAGGAGTGTATTATAACTGCACGCTCAAATGAATAGTTCTCAGCATTTATCTCATCCTTGGTTACTTCTATTCTCTTTGGAATTATGTCTTTCTATAAAAATTTTAAAAAAACCAAAAAACCCTCCTTGCTCTAAGTTTCGACTGGTATTAGTTTTGTCAAAAATAAAGAGTTCACCTCAATTTAAGATTGTCATTGTTTCCTGCTTAAAATTTATGAGAGATTGGGATTCAATTCCATTGTATTCAATCCTTGTATACTCAACGAATCTATGATCATTTTCAGTAGTGGTAGAGGATTTTAGCTGTTGTATTTTTCCTGTTGTGTGCATGCCTGTACCCCTTTCCCTCTTTTTATCGATTTTTTTATGACGTAATGTTGTTACCATCACATCTTAATTTGAGAAAACAAACAAAAACGGATTGGTAAAGGTTGTGAGGAGTTTCTGATAGTTATGCGTGGATATTGCAGATAGTGCTATGTACAAACATTCTGACCCATTTCACACAAGGGGAACCTACACACTGTGTGAAAAGATATTATTCATATAATATTGTCCACATCTCCCAAAACGCGATTCTTTTGTTCAGAGGAATCAAACCCTTTGTTCAGAGGGATCGAAATCAATAGAGATGTCAACTTGTACATATAACATGACTTACAACTGTTTGATATGTTTTGTTTTTTATTATTATAATAATTACTCTTAAGGCCTTGGTCACTTTAGTTTATGTAGATACAACAGGGTCCCTGTAGGCAGTGCATCGTGGCTGCAGTATTTTATACAGAGTTCATCATCATATCACTCAGAAACACATTGTACCATACAGCAGTTCATTTCCCTTGCAACTCTCTCTCTGTCTCTCTCTTTATTTCTCTATCTCTTTTTTTTTTGTAAACACTGTGCTAGTGGTCACAGTTTATCATTTTGAAACGAATCCTATGAAAAAGCAGGGTCTTTTTTTCATGGATAGATGGAATTTCGGAAAATATCATTCTGCCTGAATCTTTGCAAAGTTGTACTTAAACCTTCACTTCAGGCTGGCAAAAAGTCCATCTTACCATAGAAGCGATACTTGAATGGAATATTGGCTGTGTCTTCTTACACAGGTCAATCTTTGATATATATTTTTTTCCTACATATTACTTTATAATAGAGTAGGGGTGAGAGGGTGTGGGGATTTTTAACTTCTTATCCACTTTTTTTTTTTTTTTTTTTTTTTCTACTGGTTGTGACTTATGTGCTGTACTTGTAATATCAAAAGTTTCCTCCAAGTCCAAATAAGATTTGGTTAGAGGAATAATAATTGACATAATGAAATGTGGTATTCAAATCTTGTACCTTTTACTTTTACCTTCTTTCCCTTTTCTCTATGTCTCTCTTATCTCCTTTTTCTCTTAATTAACTCATCTGCTTGGCTGAGAATTACTGTTGTAGGCACACATTGGCTATTTTCTAAGCTTTCGAACAAAAAAAATGTTTTTGATCAGTTGCAGTTAGGTACTGTCTAGTTCTAGTTATTCCAAGAATGAAGCAAACCTTTGCAGCCTAGGGGAATCTTTGGTGACTGCTGCTTAGAGAATTTCTTAAGGGTTACTGGCAACGTAGTTCAATCGGTAGAGTGTCCACCTTAAACCGCGCTTGGCATTTCAGGAATAGTGCGAAGACTGGTTTATCCAGTGTCAGTTGACTGTGACTGGGATGGAATGTACGAGGGAACTCTCAGTTTATCTGTGTGGTAGCACGTTAACTTGTCTACAGAGCTCTGCCTGTCGTATTTTGTTTAAAAAACATGTTTAGCAGACAACTACCACCACCAATCAAGCTCTAAAGGTTGATTTATGATGTGGCATATTTTTAACAGTTTTATTTTAATCTGTCAGTTACGCATAGTTTTCTGTAGGCTTGCAATGCCTTATTTATCTGGTAGAAATACGGCATCATTTCACACAGCCATGACACTGACATTTACCATATCATCATTATCATCAAATATTGTATTGCGTGTGTTTTTGCTTTAGGTTTGCTTTTATGGTGTGTGTTATTATGAACAATTTTTTTTTTTTTTTTTTTTTTTTTGTGTTAAATCTCAATTTCAAGTTATCTTCTAAGACTGACAGTCAAACAAAACATATCATGGACACTTGTTCTTTTCAGGGTTGTGGGGTTTTTTGGGGATTTTTTTTTTTTAATGTCAGGTCTAGTCTTTAGCTTTATGGCTTGTAGTCATGAGTGTTCTTGGTTGTTGGGGGTTTTTTTTGGTCTCAGAATCATAAGAGATGTACATACTGTAGCATTAGGATAGTCTTTTCATCATAACAATTCTTTCTTAATTCTTAGCAAAAGCTGCAGTCGAACACGTATTCCTTGTCCTTGCTGTGACTGTGACAAATGAATATGGAAGACAAAACGCATTTGTGAAAACAAAAAAGGAAAATTCAAGTTGAGACATTGGATTTGTGACAAGGAATATGTGAAAAGATGAATACCAGGACGAGGAATGCGTGTTAGACTGTTTCATGTCTAAAAAATATTTTTGCAGTTGTCAACAAATTGACTACCTTTTAAGCTTTATTCAGTCACGATATTTTATGAATTTTTTAAAAAGCAAACATGGGATTTATTAGGTTTTTTTTCATATTATTGGATCAGGAAGGGTTTTTTGGTTTTTTTTGCGGTGGGAGGGGGTGTCTGTCTTGACAAATATTTCAAGTATAGTTCTATTTCTATTGCCTTTTGGGCAAGTGACATTTTTTGAAAAATTTTCTAATGATCTTCTACTGTTGAAATTTGAATTTAAGCCTTTCTTTCTTGGTTCCAGTGTTTTCATTGTACATGTTTATGACATGGAAAAGCATTTGCATTGCTTGGTTCTAGCTTGATTTATACTTTTTTAATTTTTACATTAGTATTTTCTTTTTCCCTGGAAGCTTGTTCTAGTTCTTCTAACTTTTTCAAATGTTGATTATTATTTTTTCTTCATATTATTACTATTGACATGAATGATATTCTTATCATGATAATGAGACTACAACAGTTACTCACAAAAGTATTCATCTTGTAACCATTGATGATGACACTAATTGCAAATTGAACCTGTTATTGTGTTAAATAGAACATGTGAATGAAGAGGCCAGCTGATTCCCTGTTAGTCAGCTTGATGCAGGAAGGGAAACAGTGTGAAGTGGTGTAGTCACTCCCTGTGTTGCCCGTACAGTCACCATGTCTGACTTGTGGTGAAGGAATACTGACTGGTTCCCAATCAATGCCATATGATGATATACAGAGAGAGAGACAATTTTACAAATTTATCCCCTGCATGGGAGATATCAGAGGTGTCTCAAGAACACAGAAAGAGAAAAAGTCCTTTTCTATTTGTGGGTGTCAAAGTTCAAAGTTTTGGTTTTGTCTCAACTACTCAGGCCTTTTTCTTTATGACTTAAACCAGCTAACATGTATTAGTATTAGCTTTGAGGCAATCCAAGAAGAAGTAATCTTGGTCATGATCCAATGTGTTTCCATCAAGAAATAAAATGTCTTGTTTTTGTGAAAGCTCAAGTAGAGAATTATGCAAATCTCTTTCACTGTCACATCCAGATGGTTGCTACCTGCACTGCAATGATTTAGAATTGAAAAAAAAGAAAACCATTGAGAAACAATTTGACCACCGTGCGTGTACTTTCAGATTGCATAGGTTACAATAATGAACTGCAGTACCTACATCAAGCTAGTTTTAAGAAATGCTGAAGTACAATAATCAGATTTAACATTTGATACGACAATTTAAGATTGCTTTGCAACTTGAGAAATCTTGACACCCAATCAAATGAGTAAGAAAAGTAAGATTTTTTTTTAAATAAAAAAGGCTATGTATCTATGTGTAAAAAGGTGAAACATGTCCTGTCAATGTTTCGCCTAGAACATGTCACATTGTATGCATGCACCATTGGAGTTATGGACTGTCTTTGTCATACAGTGTCTATTACCTTTCACTGATTGTGGCAAGACTACCACAAAATAAGTACACAAAAAATTACCATATTAATCAATATTAATATTAGAATATCAGTCGGCTTAAATGAAAAGAAAGTATTTTGAGATGGTTTATGTGGAATGAAAAGGTTGTTTTAAATTTATCTGAACTTTGTAAACTACATGGTATCTAATAAAACATTATATAGTAAGTTTGAAGACATTTCACTCTGAGTTTGAGCTCTCCTGTCTCCTTCCCATGAGAACCAAGCGGTTGCAGGTTTTTGAGAATTTCATCTATTATTTATTTATTAATGATTTATGAGTGTGAATTGCTCGCATGCATTTATTTGGTTTGTTGACAGTTTAGATATTTCCTTTTTCAAAAGTTTGTCACCATGAATATTATGTTCATTAAATATTCTTTGATCAAAACTGATACAACGACAACAATTGTTCATTTTTATTTCTGATGAGTGGTGGAATGAGAAAAAATGTTTGCAGATGGTTTGCGGGTGTCTTGGGTGGGCTCTACTTCTACATATATAATATGTATTTCTTTTCTTTTGGCTTCACCTATTGTTTTACTTTTTTACTTGTGCTCTCTTAAACAGCGAGTGATTGAAGGTTGGCGCTACTTCTGTTTCTTCTCTTTTGACTTTTCCTACCATCTTACTCTTTCCTGTGCTCCCTAACAGTGTTTGTAACAAGCATGCACACACAGCTGTTTTGTATTCCTAGGTAAATCTTGGTCCTGCCTGTCGTCTTAACAGACTTATGTTCATCTCATGTTTTGCACGGTTGTGTCTAACTGCAAAGTCCCTTGCTACTTAGGACTGAGTACTTTTGTACACAAAGGGTGGTAGAATATCCTATGTCTCCCCATACCACAATAGTACATGATGTGGGCGGTAGCTATCTGTCATGTTTGTATGTCCTGCTTTATAATTGCGGGAGGTGATGGGTTTTTTTTCTTCTATAAAAGTAAAAGTAAATAATATCTTTGTCACCTTTTTTGAGAGATGATATTCTTTCCCTTGTAAATCACTTCAATGTGAAATGTCCCTGGCAAAGTCTGGCTGTTCTTTTAACTAGCCTATCATCTTACTTACCCCTGGGCGCTTATATGACCATAGCAGTTGCAAGTACCCTTAAAGTACCCTTAAACTCTGAACAAACCAACAAAACAGAAGTCTGGCTGTTGTTTTACTTTTAACAAGTACAAGCTATATCATCTTACTCTTACTCTTACTTACCCCTGGGCGCTGATAACTGATATTCACGTATGACCATAGCAGTTGCAGGCGCCCTAAAACTCAATAAACGAACCAATTACTTCCCCTGTGCGCTTATATGACCTCGGCAGTTGAAAGAGCCCTTAAACTCTTAATAAACAAAACAAAACATTCTTTGTCCTTTCTCTTGTGCCAACAGACATGGTTTTTACAGTACCTTCTAGGATAGATAACTATTTCCTGTACATAAACGGGCGGTGGAAAATTCTAAGTCTTCCTGTGCCATAACACACGATGTGGGTGATGGTAGTAAAGTAAACTGTCTGTGTTTGGTATTTTCTTTGTCATTGTCAGGTATTTGTTGTTCTTTTTCTTTCCATATGTTGTTACAGTGTAGTAATTATCTATATGAAACCCCCAGGCACTGCAGGGCCCAAGATTTAAAAAATAAATGAAAATGAAAAGCATCATTTGAAAACAAAACTAAGCTTAACCCTTTCACTGCTAAGGCCACCAAAATCCTCAAAACTTGACTCTTCTTATACCAGATAAATCAGATTTCAGTGAACTGACATATGCCTGATAATCAGGCTTTTGACATGTCAGTTCACTGAAATCTGATTTATTTGGTATAGGAAAACGTACACTTTTAAGATTTTGCATATCATTCAGTTGGGCTTGAATCAGAGCTCGTAGTGAAAGGGTTAAAAAAGAAAGAGCGTACAGACAGAACGTGACTCTCGTGCGCGGCACGTGTGTGTGCCTTTACCAAACACCCGACCCGTGTAACGCGGTGATTGTTGCAGTGACAACTGATACAACTGACAGTAGGGCCATATAACTATAACAGTGTGCACCGTCCTGTACGGTTACATCATTCTAAAACCAGAATTCCGTCGTCTCCAATATCTTACCACCAGGACATGAATGTGCGTTGGTGCTTTCACTTTCAAATGGGCAAGATATTGGTTCACCTGTGTTTGTACATAATGGTGACTATCCACATAGTCTAGGTCTAGTAGTGTTATGGTGATGTCGTAAGTAGTCTATGTAGAAGTAGGACTATTATATATTTAGTTCTCATTTTATCACAGGGGTGGCGGGGCTGGATGAACAAGCATACATACCAGTAACTTGGAGTTCTTGCGTGTAGAGGTCATTTAAAGTTAAAGGTACGTAGATCTATAACATTAAAGTACAGAGAGTTGGGAGGCTTACCATTGAACGGTGATGTGTCCACAGAGGCAAACATTAATGTAATGATGGCCAATTCAAAGGAGCAATTCCAAAAATGTATCCTTTTAAAATGCCATTACAAAGCCAAGGAAAGCAGAACAATGGAAAAACATTTATTTTTTTTAAACATAAAATTGAATAGACCAGATAATTTGGGATCGAACCCGGGACCCAGCTATGGCACCTACCACCTGGCCGGCAACACGAGACAGCGAGCTAACCCCTTAGCCATCTGCTCCCCACTCTGGTCAATTCACTTTTCTGTTTTTTTCTGTTTTTCCATTTTTCTGCTTTCTTTGGTTTCGTTTCGTTTCTGCACTGCATAATATGTATCTACGTGTATTAGGTATTTCAAGTTTGACTCATTTCCTACAGTTATTCTGGTGACAGAGCCTGTATACCATGCGCGGCATGGGGCTATTAATTAAATTAATTTGCGGCTTGCATCACTGATTACTGTACTCATGTTCATGTCTAAGCCAGCGTTCCGCACTCGTCATCAGAATTGGTTAGCCTCGGATGAGGGAGCACTCCAGTTTTACTTTTGTACCTTACTATATATTATACCTTGTTCATAACAGACATGGGGTGGCGTAATAATTTGCCTTTATTATCATCTACATATTGTATCTAGACTGCATGTATCAAGTTTGACTGTCTGTCTTTGACGTCCCAGGTCATTGGTGTTCACCTCCTCCTCCGCCCCCCCCCCCCCCCCCCCCATCATCATGCACTATGATGGTCTAGAGAGACCCATGATATTCTACCGCCCTTTCTGTACAACAGTACTCAGTCCTACTAGTATAGATACATAGCAAGTGACCCACCCTGTAGCCAGGCACCACCGTGTAAAATGGGGAGGGGGGGGGGGAGGTGACCATACGTCTGTTCGGACAACTCTCAGGCAGGGTAACATATACAAAGCAGCTGTGTGGGTATGCTTGTTAAGGGAGCACTGGAGACAGTGCTGCAAAAAGTATGACAACAGTGATAAGTAAAGCCAAAGGAGAAGAAACAGAAGTAGCGCCCATCAGAGGCGCCCGCCAACCTCCCTCTTGAATGAAGCGTTCCTAGTTAACCCTTTCACAGCGGGGGCTGATTCTTACCCAACTAAAGTGTGCAAAATCTTGAAAATGTACGTGATCTTATACCAGATAAATCAGATTTCAGTGAACTGACATTCTGGCTATTGGCATAAGTCAGTTCACTTAAAGAAATCTGATTTACCTGGTATAAGACTAGGCAAATCTTGAGGATTTTGGTGTCATTGGCAGTGAAAGGGTTAAGTGGCGTGAAGCAGACGACTCTGTGGCTTTTGACTTATGACCTGTGGCCTGTGACCTCCTCGATAAGAGCTGATGTAATATTCAGCGCTTTGCTTTGGTACGATGGTGAAACGCAAACGTAACTTTCGTCATTGTGTTATCATCCTCCTCGTTCATTGAGACCCGAGGGTTCACAACATAATCCGCGTTCATCTCTCTACTTGGAAGTCATTGAAACTGAACTAGGCCTAGGTCGATAGGTAGCCTGGCCACCGTATTGTATAGAAAAGAAACGGTTACGCCAGGGAACAAGAGGACTGAAAGTGTTCTTGCTGAGCGAGAGGTTGACAAGCCCTACAATAATTGTGTTTACGCTACAATCAGTGATTCATGTGCTTCTTTGTTGGATTTCATTGAAATTAAAAGAGATCTGGTAATGTTTGTTTTGTATTCCCTAGCATAATATTTTTTTCACTACCATTGCCTAAGTTTTTTGTTTTGTGTTTTAGGGGGGGGGGGGTTATTTGATTTAATAGGCAATGAAGCCAAAGAAACACATATAATCATAGAAAGAATGACAATAGATACATAATATGATACTAATAGCAAACAATAATGCCAACAATTCATTATCGGAAAATGATGATAAGTTTGAAAATGTATAATACATTTTATAATAGTATACTGCTTTATAGATACTTCAGGTATTCTATTTGTATATTTAAACATAATGCCCCCAACTCCCTCAGTTATATTTTATTGTCACTAGTCTATTGCTAACGTTGGTGCTTGTAATTATCATACAAACAAATCGAGGTGTCTTGGCTGAGCCAATTTTTTAAAGTGATTTTACAGACCGAAAGCAAGTTTGTTTACCGTGAGATCACTGTTATCCGAGTTGGCGCAAATTGTATCCTGTTACAGCAAAGTTCATAATATTACTCACACTTTGGAAAAAAAGTGGAATTTGACTTATCATTGTTACAGCAAAGTTCATGATATTACTCCCACTTTGGAAAGAAAGGGGGATTTGACGTATCACTGTTACATTAAAGTTATATCAAAGGCTGTTATAAGT
Organism: Melibe leonina; assembly: GCA_031471865.1. Classification (NCBI taxonomy): domain Eukaryota; kingdom Metazoa; phylum Mollusca; class Gastropoda; order Nudibranchia; family Dendronotidae; genus Melibe; species Melibe leonina. Next base: position 12,588 of record JAUEKZ010099500.1, on the reverse strand, counting down.
GTACTTGACTGTAGCCTCTATTGTTATCATTACAAACAATAGGACCCATATTATCAGCAAATACAAGGATGTAATATTAGACACAAACTATGTGTGTTTGTTGTGTATTGCGGGTGGTTTGGAGTTTGGGGGGGGGGGGGCAATGGGTGGAGGCGGGGTCTTTTTGTTAGCGATGAGTTGCTTGATGTTTCGCTGTCTGGTATTCAATGCCTTCCTTCTTGCCCATAGCAGAGGTGGAACTTAACGCAGATTCACGTGTGAGGGTAAAAGTAACAGCAACAATTTGTGAAAGTCAGCTAAGCATAAGGAAAAATCGAAGTGCCGCTGGCAGGAATTGAACCCAGTGTCCCCGGGATCTGTGCTGCCACGTTACCAGTTGGCGGCCAACCGCCTCCTCCATTGAATGAGTGAGTCAATCGTAAAGTGTAACTCAGAATCACGTTCGTGTCTCACATCATGTCGCACGGCCCATTATGTATAATATGCTACTAATGAGCATTGAAAAACGGACTGTTGGCTGCTTGGTTGCTGCCCTTTTAACGCAATTTTGGTCGTATCAAAGGCGGAGCTCTTTTGACAAGTTAACGCGCTGTCACACAGAGATTAACGAAGGGCTCGCCCTGTCCCAGTATGCTGACACCGGGCCAACCAGTCTTAGCACTGTTCTCATTCATACCGAGACCTGGCGTGACAGCTTTTAAAATGCGAATGTTTACGTCTCAGATACATAATCCATATACGCGGCTGGGGTTCGAACCCCTGATCTGACGGTTCCTAGGATGATGCTCTACCCATTGAGCAGCGGAGCCGGTCAATAAATTTTGCTGTGTAATGTGTAGGTATCTGTATGCAAGCCGTCGAGGCTAAAGCTTCGTGGTGTGTAACATAAACCCACGGATTTCAATAGGAAGATGAGAAACTAACACAGAGACAACAGGTGGCCAATTCGACAAGAGCAGAACCAAACTTATCTTTCCATACGCCATTCCTGACTGTGCTATGGCGGACTGATCCCCTTGATCAGTGACTTAGCAGAAATGGTTTTAATTAAAAACAATTTGGGTTAACCCTTTCACAGCGGGGTCTGATTCTAACCCAACTGAAATATGCAAAACATTTAAAATGTACGTGTTCTTATACCAGATTGTTAACACAATCAATTGATCAATTTTTATTTTCTACTTTGTCCAAGCACTTATTTTTGTTTTATCGTCTTTTCCATAATATCAATTATTTATAAATTTCTACATTAATGTCTCTGTTGTAATCGAACTTCTATTTATTTATTTATCTATCTATCCTTTTTTGATAAATACTGGCCTATTCTACAATGACTACTATTACCATGCATTATTTAGTTTATACCGACTGTGCTGTGATTGCAATTCTAAACAGAATTTCCCCTTTGCGACAAATAAAGTTTATATCTTTATTATTACATATATTATTGTTATTATTATTAAAGCAGATTTCAGTGAACTTAAGTTGGGGGGTTGGCTAACTTCGGGATCTCCACGAATGACGGTTCGGAAGCTGAGGTGAGAGTCCTGAGACGGTCGTTCGCCCCCATGACGAGAGGCGAGCGCGAACGCCCGCCTCCCGCCACGGATTCCCGGGGGCAATTTCAGGCTTTTGGCATATGTCAGTTCACTGAAATCTGATTTATCTGGTATAAGAACAGGCACATCGTGAAGATTTTGGTGTCATTAGCATTGAAAGGGTTAATACTCTCAGCTCTGTGCTCGGTTACTTTTGAATTAGTGATAGGATGTGTGTGTGTCAGTGTGTAGTATGCCTCATTGTATTAACACCCCAGTTTTAACCAGTCAACAACTAGCTATACCACAGACACATAGAGCGGTGTGTGTCCCGACAATGTGTAAATGATGCGAAATGGATTGATTGATTGACAACGAAACAACACTACTCCCCTTCCCCACCCCTTCAACACACACACACACACACACACACACACACACACACACACACACTCAGTTTAACTTTGCACATTAATAATACATAGTCTTATAGAGCGCATTTTCTCCCAAGAGCTCAAAGCGCTTTTCAATGGCGGTAATAAATAGCAACGGATTCAACAGAGAAATGATGACAACACTGAAGACCACATTCCACGCACATCCACAAATACACATAAATGTACACGCATGCATACACACACCTACACACACACATGCACACACGCACGCACAAAAACCGATCAGATCTAAGAGTTATTTCTACAGCAAATGATAGACAATGACGATGTACATTTTTAGATGACCACGCACACCCACCCACAAACACACACACACACACACACACACATACACACATACAACTAAGGACAGGCAGTAGTAACACCTATTATTTACCAAAGTGCTGAGATGTCAGGCATGTTTACCCATGCCCATACACCAAATAACACGTACACACACACAGTTCAATGTATACAGAAGTAAACACGGATCAAACATACAAAATATACATTCACATGCACACTCACACACGCACACACACACACACACACACAAACCAGCTTACACAAACACACACACACACACACACACACACACACATGATATATATCCATAATATACATAGACTGAAAGTGAAAGTTTACAACACAGCTCCAATTTGAAACAAAATATCCACCAGCTCACATTAACTAAAAGTAAAAAGTTCAATTTTTAAAGATTTTTTGAACTGTTGGAGAGAGGGCGATTGTTTTGTCCATTCACTTATCCTGTTCCATAAAGTTGGCGCGCTGACTGAAAATGCTCTCTCACACACAGAGACGAGTCCGCGTGTGAGGGATGTCAAATCTATCATATTTGTTTGACCTCAGCTCTCTTTGTTGAGTAAGCGTAGTGTAGACACAGTGCACACCCCACCCATCTTATGGACCGGGAGGTAGAAGGGCCGGGCCGGAGACCAAACATGTTTTCTCCCGGCCCACGTTAAGCGGTGTCAGCGGAGTAAGCGGTGCCAACAAGACTGTCTAGTCTATTATGTATTTTCTTTCTGTGTCACCATTTAGTTGTATGCCCTCTGAAATTTGATTTATGTATTTATGTGTGATGAGAATAGGCGAATCTTGAATATTTTTATGTATCTCTAAAATAAGGTTTGAGAAATATCCTTTAGCATTAAAAGGGTTGATTAACATTATCATACTAGGCCTACATATTGCATTCCATGACACAGCTTCAAGCGGCCTTCCTTTTGTATCCGCTATCTGCTTCAGACTGCACACATACGTCGTCTGACTCTAGAACATAGAGACAATGATAGACAGAGGCACCGGCGCCATAGATCAACTTTAGGTAGAGCGATACCTCAGAGCCTGCCAGTTTCATACCTACTAAAGACGTCAAAATCGGCATTTTGAGCTACTGTCTTGCCAGGCGTCATGATTACTCATTTTTTTTCAGTTCTTAATGACATTGTAGTCTAGGCCCTAGCCCTTTCACATCGGGATCTGGTTCCAACGATTCCAGTGAGCTGACATGTGCCAAAGCCTGAATTTCTAGCTAGATAGACGACTAAAAATAATATCTATGAAAAATAGAATTGAAAAACCCATAAGACACTTATTATATGTAGGATATAAGTGCGATTTTAATTGTCGACTTCGAAACTATAGTAACGTTGATCTAGTGTCTCAGGGCTCATGGTAATGATGGTCACAATGACCAGCGAAGAATGTTCGTGATCGGTCACAAGGAAGGTCATTCACTCATAGAGTTCTGTCTAAGGTAAGGTGGGGAGCAAGCTCTGGAAAGCACAAGATGTAAGTTAAAGTTGTTGGTGTATTTAGATAGTTTTAACACAGAACTTGTTAACCGATATGCAGTGCAGATACGAGACAAAAAAAACCCAAAAGAGCAGAAAAACGGAAAAACAGATTAATGGTCCTGAGCGGAATCGAACCATGTACCCTGCCACGGCACCCATCGCCTGGCAGACAGCACGATGCTGCGAGCCTATCGACTTTGCCATCCGCTCAACTTTGAGTCATTCATAATGACAGTAAATGTGTGTGTCCACTGGTAGGTTTTTGGAATAGAAAAACGGAATGGAAAAGGCTTGGGTGTTTCTATTGGCGCGATTCCAAAATCGCACCAATTGAAACACTCAAGACTTTTCCATTCTATTTTTCTATTCCTAAAACCTACCAGTAGACACACACCTTTAGGTGGGGGGAGCTCAAGTGGTTAGCTCGCTGTCCGTGCTGCCGGCCAGGCGATGAGTGTCTTAGCTGGGTCCCGGGTTCGAACCCCACTCTGGTCAATTTTTATGTTTCTCCATTTTTTCTGCTTTCTTTGGCTTTGTCTCATTTCTGCATTGCATACTCTCTCAAGTTTGTCTCATTTCTTTTGAGTCATTCACTCACCTTAGAAGACTTCAAGGCATAGAGCTAATAATCAAGGGAGCTAACCTCTTTGCTTCAAGGTTGTAAAGCTAACCGGAAAACCCCGATGCTTCGGGAAAATCCGTTAAGGAACGAATTACGAAACCCCAACAACGAGCAGCGAAACGATGCTTTGGTGGACATATCGGGGGAAAGCAAAGACATTTAAAGTCTTTGGGGAAAAGATAATATTACACCTGAAACATGATTCTGCGGTCATTTCATAGTGTAAGGTAAAATTTGTGTAGATTTGTGTAGGTAGACAAGTTTGAGAACTCTAAAGTGAAGTGAGAAAAACTTATCTATCTACATGTTTACCCATCTTTCTTGATGGTGCATTTGCTACATCATACAATCTAGAATGTTTTTTACCATTTTTCTTTAACCTTTGCTGATGAAATTTTTTATTCACAGGTAGTCTAAATCGGTCTAGACTAAATACCTAAATTTGGAAACAAAAACATTCAGGTCTAAAGTGTGTAGTATAGTCCAGCCACAACAAAAATGGTGAAATCAAGCTACCCTGAAAATAATTTTGAAGCTTCTTATGATGATGAATGTGAAGAAGAACAAAATTGGGACCAAGAGCAAATTGAAAATGAAAGTTCTGAAGAAAATGCACCCATGAAAGAGAAATTCAGTGAGTCAGAGAAGCTAGGGTATGTTGTAGGAGAAGCCCATCATCAGCTGGAAAAGCCGATGGATGAAGTGGGAGAAAAACCAGAAGAGCCGCAGGAGCCAGCGGCTGTGGAGGAGGCTGTGCCATGTGAGCCAGACCCCCCAGACGGTGGATATGGTTGGGTCATTGTCATGGCAGCATTTATTAGCATGGTGCTCACAGGTTGGTGGAGTTCAGCATGCATATATATAGATAATAGCATCTTGCTATTAAAAGTACATTATCTAGACTTTAATTTAAATCAAAATCAGTTAAAAACAAATCCTAGGCTTATGATAATTTCTACAGTGGGAAGCAGTCACGTGACAATTGATAACACCCTCTGTATAGGATGCTGCTCTTTCATAGAACTGTGACCTTGTGGTTGAAATGAGGCAATTGGAATAAAATTCCTTGCCCAAGGAAAGACAAAGTGCGGCTGTTAGGAATCAATCTCCTGAGTCCCAGTGCTCAGTGCTTCATGGCTACCAATTTTGCCACCACACCCCCAATTGCCAAATATGGTAGAGGACAAATTCACATATGCAACTGTGAATTCTTACTCGGATAACTCTGCAAATGTTTTTCCTTTCTTACACACACACACACATTTACCAGTGCAATAGAATAGATAGAATTCCAAACTTAACCTCACAGTTTAATTAGTTTTAGCTCTGAATATTCATATCATTTAGTGTGGGTTGGAATCCCACTCAGAGCAAGAATTTTTTTTCAGGGCTTTCCCATCCACCCAGGGAAAAAAAGAATAGCAATGGCAAACGACCACACTATGCCGTAGGCTTGGTTCAATTTAGACTGTACTCCTGATTCCCTACATTCAGGTATTGAGCATGGGATTCACATTTTATATCCAACATAAAACTATTACATTATCTTTCTGTATTATTATATGAAAAGGTTTTCTTTTAATATCTTCTTTTTGAAAAATATTTAGTCAATTTGAAAGCATTGTATATTAGTTTTCATGTCATTTCTTTTTCCAGGTGGCTTCATGAAATGTGCAGGATTGTTCTTTCTTCAGTTCAAAACACGATTCGAGTCCGGAGCCTTGCAGGCAGCGTGGCCTGGCTCTGCCATGTCTACCATTGCCAATTTTTGTGGTTAGTACGCTTTGCTTTAATACAACGAGAGGGTAACACAGAGGTAAAAGAAACTAGTATGGCTAATTAAAAAATTTTCAAATTAGACAGTTCTTGCACTGTACCACTAATTTAAAAGTAAAAGGAACAAGAGTGAAAAATGTATCGCTACTGAAGATTCAGCACAATAGGCTGATCACCCATTTGCTTAAAAAGTCTTTATTCATTTTTTTCTCTCCTAGTTATAAACTAGGATGTGTTTGGCTATAAGCACGTATTGTGTAGCCAATTGCTGCATAGTATGTTGTCAGATATTGATCTAAGGCATAACACTCATGAAAGAATGATTCAGGGTTGTAGGAAACAGGATACAGTGCAGAGCGGATATATCAACAACGCTCATATTGACATGGTACCATAATCAGTTTATTGGGTTTTTTTGCTTTAAAACACTACTAAATAAAAAACGCATATATCGACATGAATTTTCCCAGAAGACACTTATATCGACATAGCAATAAATCAATACTGACAATAATCAGCCTGTGAGGAAAAAAATAACAGCCAATGAGAAAGCAGTATTATTACCTCTCGTCTCGCGGGAGTACGACGGATGAGAGCCAATGAAAATGCGAGTTGTAGCATGATATTAATGTTTGTCTTTAACTTATGCCACATGTTGTTCTCTCTCTCTCTCTCTCTCCCTCTCTTTTCTTTTCTCTCTCACTCTTTCCCTTTCTACTATGTCTGTCCCTCTCTCTCCCTCTATCTTTTTCACTCTCTCCTTTTCCGTTTCTCTCTTACTCTATCTCTTTATATTCCTCATTTTGTCTGTCTCTCTCTTTCTCTCTCCCTCTCTCTTTACGTTTCTCTCTCTCACTCTCTCTGTCCGTTTGTATATCTCTCTCTCTTTCTGTTTCTCTCTTTCACTCTCTCTTTCCATCCCTCTGTCAGTCTGTCTGTCTGTCTGTCTCTCCGTTTGTCTCCCTCTCCCCCTCTCTCTCTAGACTAGGCCTAGACTGAGCCACAGAATACAGAAAGATAGGGAAATTGGGTTCAACACTTGGGGAACTAACAACTGCATTATCAGTGGCCATAGGCAATGCTGAGGACAGTGTCTTAAAAATTATTACTGTCATTCAGAAACAGTCCTCAATCACTCACCTTTTCAAGTCAAATAATGTACCAACGTTCCGAATATCAAACCAACCCCAAGTGTCACCAAATCATTAAGATTGACTGCTGCACCTATTGAGAGCTCCCGTTTTCCATTTGTTTCCCTTTCATTTTTATGATATTTTATATTGACAAGACGCTTATATTGACATTTGTCCCCAGTTCCGACGATGTTGATATATCCGTCCTCGACTGTATTTGATTAGTGATGATGGACTGCCTTGTCATAAGCATATGCAGATGCAGTTTGTTGTTGCAGTTTTAGGTTTGAATCTATCTTCTGAACGCTTACAAAATTGATCATATTGTCTTTATTATTTTGCCTTTGTTTCATATCAGCATTTTTCATGCACTTGTACTTGTATCTTGATGATATTTATAAAGAAATTGATGCACCAAAACAGTTGACAATCTTATTTGTTCCCCACAGGGCCCCTGGTAGCTGCAGTCTGCAACCGTTACAGTGTGCGCACCGCTGTCATGATTGGGACAGCCTTGATGTTTATTGGTCTGGTTATGAATTCCATGGCAGATGACTACTACTTCCTGTTTTTCTGCCACTCCTTTGTACAAGGTAACAATTGAAATGCAGCAACTTTAACATTGCCAGTGTGAAAGTGAAGAATAAATTCACTGTCAATTTTTACCGGGTATTCTCCATGTTGGTACTCTTGTGTGTGTGTGTGTTTTTATCCAATGTCTATTATTTTTATGAGCTTTCATTTAAATTCTAAAGCATCGATTCAGATTCAGATACTCACAAACAAAAAATTAAATGATTGGTAATGAATTTGGACTATTGACTTTTAACATTTAATATTATTTTTTTATAATTTATAATTTCAATTCCACGTAATGCAATGCAAGACTGGCACTATAATACACCCCTACAGTTACAACCAGGTACCTGGTACTGTACAGATAACCAAATACAGTGCAAAGAAAAAAATTTGGAAAAAAAAGATACTAAAAATATGCATGATGCATTTAGAATCAAACTCTTTTTGGCCTTTTTATTTTTGAATTAGGTTCACAGTTTCTCATTTGAATCAATGGGTGAAGTGAAGCATTGAAAAATGTTCTCCTGCCGATGGGAAAACTGAAGTACCTAATAATAAAAAGTATGCAATGAAAGGCATGAAATATGTACTTGGTTTTCATTTGTTTTATTCTATTGGAGCCTCACCCCCCTTTTATGCTGTATCATGCAGTGTCGGCGCCTGGCTGTGTGTCTGATTACAAATGGAGCAATGGGACATAATGTGATACATCCTAGTAGCAGCCAAATATACCGAATTACAGAGCCAGGAAAGAATCTTTGAATCGAAGCAAAAGCAAGCATTTTTTATCTGGCCCATTTGATTGATTAAGTCATACAAAAAATTGTTTTGCCCCCCTGTGTTATTTTCTCATTAGAATTCAACGAGTGTTGTCATTGTCACCTTATGCTGAAATCTGAGTTTATAATTGTTTATTGGTATGATGTTTGCTGTTACAGGCGTAGGGCTGTGTTTCATCAGCCTGCCAGGACCCTTTCTCATCTCTGTGTACTTTGAGAAACGCCGAGGGTTTGCCACTGCCATCGCCTCGTCTGGGATGGGCTTTGGGACATTTGCCATTGTGCCTCTGGTCAACTTCCTGTTCGATTTCTATGGTTTTCGGGTACGTAAGATGTGTCATGTATGCAAAATGAATTATCAAAATTACACTCAAACCTCATTTATACCGCCACCTGTTGTAGTGCCATTCTCACCTACCGCCAGCTTATGGCTGTGGAATGGAATAGCTACTTTATCCCATAGACTACTATCCAACTGGCAAGAAGTCATGATGTGGGTACCACCTGTTTTCAATGTTTTTTTGAACTGGTATATTTTTTTTGGTTTATTATCACTTTGTTGTAATACTTTGCTTTGCTGTAGAGTTTGCAACAAAGCTTCTAATGATACCAAAAAAATGTTTGCGGCTTGAGTACTCTCTCTCTCTGAGCAACGGAACAAAGACTGGGCCAGGGACAGACATCTGTGTGTGTATGTGTGTGTGTCTGTCTGCAGTTTAACGTAACCAATCACAAGGCCAGGATAGAAACTTTGTATAAAGAAGAAAACAAATGCTAAGCATTTTATGTGATGAGTACATATACTGAGATCCCATTTTTCTCAACTTGATCCGCTTGTCACACATTTTTTTACCCTTTCCCCCCTCTAGGGCTGTTTCCTGATTCTGGCCGCCATTTTGTCCAATGGTTTTATGGTTGCCATGTTGTACAGGCCTTTGAGTCGCCATTATAGATTTCTAAAGGCAAAAAAGTAAGTTTGCACATTACTTTGTTTGTTTTTTTAAGAGTTTTAGGGCACTTTCAACTGCCAATCTCATATCAGCACCCAGTATGGTGAAATTGATAAGTCAGTTAAAAGAACAGCCAAACTCTGTCAGGTACATTTCATAGAGAGTTGATAATAATGAGAGAGAAAAAAAGGTGTCAGAGATTATTCACATTTACAACGAAATTTTTTTATTTTTTCCCGCTTTTTTGATGGTCCAGGAACATTTTACTCATCACTGTCAGTTTCACTCTACCTCATGAGTACATGGAAAGATCTTTTTTTTTACAATTTTTCTGTGTTTGGATTAAAATCTGGGTCTAAATCCAAGTCAATGTCAGAAAGACTAGCATCTGATCCACTGTCAAATACACCAAATCGGTTTCTACAGGTTGTCATAGCGAAAAAAACCAAGGTAAACGAAGAGAAAACGTCACCCGGTAAAAGTGAAAAAAAGGAGAAGGAAAGATCGGATGTCGCTGTTTTTACCTCGATTCCAACTTTGACATTTAAAAACCGAAACACAACAACTACGAAAGGAAATAGACTGCTCTATCGATAGATGATGGTGAACGCGCGTTATGCGTGATAATGTTCATTTTAGAGGGGTTTGAAGTTGATCACATAAGGCTTGCGTGACCCCTTTTTTAAAAATGAAATGCCATGACGCAAATCATGCATGATCTGGTGCAAGTGAGTTATAGTTATATTATAGTCCAGGGACACAGGAAATTGTACCACCCCTTGTGTACAAAAGTACTCAATCCTTCTGGATAGCAAGTGACCCTGTTGTTAGGTTGCCATGAACTAACAGATACAAAACAGCTGTGTGTTGTGTGTATTTTTGTTAAATGAGCACTTGAGAGTGTGCTGGACAAAGTAAGATCATAGATAAAGCCAACCACTCACCTGGCCACTACATTATTTTTTATTAAGACTAGAATTTTATTTACAGAAAGTCTCATGCAGTCTTAATTTTATAAATTAAAAAAAATGGAATTGAGCCTTGTGAGAAAAGAGTATTTTGTGTGTGTATATTTGTGTATAAATGAATTACCTGTACCCTATATTTCCTTTTCTCCCTCCAGAGCTAGGTATGAAAGGAAAGCTCTGCATGATGAAAATGAAGTTGACAACGAGGATTCGAGTTGTGTCCCTTTGAAAGAAACGATTCATGAACCTCTTTCTGGCAACATAGGCAAAGACCTGTCTCTACCATCATCAGAAAAGACGAGTTCTGGAAACAGAGTCTGGAATCCTCCTACCCAATATAATAATAATCCAGCAGATGTAGAGTGTGCCAGTCTTGTGAAACAGACCGGCAGAAAAACAGAGGGCAGTTCCTGCCATCAGTTAAAATCGTACTTGAAAATCTGTTTTCCAACAGAGCACAGTCGGAAGGGTAACAAGAAAAAACAAAAAGTCTTTCATTTAAATCTGATGAAGAGTGTTTCCTTTGACTTCCATTTATGTTGCGTTGTGCTGTTTGTGATGACTGCCAAGGCTACTTACACATTCATCCCTGCGGCCTGTATAGACAAGGGACTGTCCAAAACAGATGCAGCTCTTATACTGAGTATTGTTGGAGCTCTGGACTGTTTTGGGCGCATCGGGCTAGGATTTCTTCTTGACTTTCCTCGACTGAAACCTTTGAGGCCTTTGTTTTTTAACTTGTTCTTGTTCGGCATAGCCATTGCCGTTATGTGCATACCTTTCATGACCAGCTTTGTGGAATTAACAGTCGTGTGTTCCATGTTTGGCATATGTTCTGGGGCTCACATCTCCCAGCGACCGGTGGTGCTGGTGGACTTGATGGGGAAAGAACTCCTGGCCAGTAGTATGGGCCTCATCAAGATGTTCCAAGGCTTCGGCATGTTCCTCGGACCCTTACTATTTGGTAAGACCATCAAATAAAGATGACTGTTCAAGTCTTTCCATTTAGATTCCTACTGTAGAATACTGTTATAAGGAACAACCCCAGGCAGAAAAAAAAGTTGTTGAAATCATTAGGTCCTTATATAAGACACCATTTCCTAGGGGAAGGCTAACAAGTATTTAATCTCTTCATGAGTGGGGCATTTTAGAACAAAAGCTAAGGGATTTTTGTCTGATGAAATTCTACTTTTCTTGTCTTAAAATTCATTGGGAGTGGTATAAAATGGATATAAAACTTGCATTGTTGGATATTCTTTTCATTTCACTTGTTTTGATCACGGTAATTTCACGGTAGTTTCACGGTAGTTTTGGGGACGCAATAGCTCAGTTGGTAGAGCATCAGACTGTTGTGCTGAAGGTCCTGGGTTCAATCCCCTTCAGAGGCAGAATTTTTTCCGGGACCAGAAAACCCTACTGTCGACCCAGCAGTAAAATGGGTACCTGGCCCTCCATACAGCAGTGTCTTTGTCCCACAAACCAATTATAACACGCCTAGCGGGCGCTTGTCGTGTCCTATGTGTTTCAATGGTTGCTGTTGGCCGGGGAAAGTAGAAAGTGTGAAGCGCGATGAGCACAACTCATAGATATCGGCGCTTTATAAGCCTCCACTTTTTAGCTTTAACTCATATGAATACAAGTTTTGATTAAAACGAAACTGGTGCAATAAAGAGATGTCTTAAGATTCTCGTGCAATGTCCTCTTCTATGCATGTGCATTGTGTGCCATAAGCATCTGTAATCTGCACTCTAGGGATAATAACAGACTTTTCACCTCTCCCAAACAGCACAATGACTTTTGTCTGATACTATGGTTGAAGCTTTGATAAATGATTTCAAGCATATTTTTTTTCATTTTTTATATCATACCATTTATTTATGATTCCTTTCCTTAAAGACTATTTATTAGCAATTCCTAGTATTCATTCTTATCATTTAAAAAAAATCAGTCTTTTTAATTAATTTATCAATGATTGATAAAAAAAAT
>JAUEKZ010099499.1:0-46123 GCA_031471865.1 Melibe leonina | reverse complement strand
TGGGTGGGGTGAGGCAATTGGAGTAAATTTTCTTGCCAAAGGAAAAACCGAAGTGCCCCTGGTAGGAATCGAACCCGAGCCCCCGGGTTCTGTGCTGCGTCGCTACCAGTTAGGCCACCGCGCCTCATTATAGAAATAATGGTCACTATTTCTACTTTGACATGCAGTAATGGTCGATCTAAGATAATCTATGTTTAATACAAAATAAAGATGAATTATATACAAATAAAGATTTACAAAGAAATAAATATTAAACGTTTCTTTAATTATAATCGAGTCGTGTGCATTCATTCGCTTAGAGCGAAGTGGCGCGAATGAACAGTGACGTCACAAGATGAGGGTTAGTGGTCATCAGAAAATTTTGACCGCTAATTTTAGTATTGCGACATTGAGGGGGTGTTATATTTCACTGAAATGTTATTTATCTGGTTCATCAAAACGTAAATTTTGAAGACTCTGTTCATTCTGTTTGTTTAGAATCAGACCCCGCTGTGAAAGGGTAACCACTCCTACAGAGACTGCCGGATACAGTATTGAGTGATTCCCCTTACCCATAGAGTTGTGGTTATGAAAAAAAAATCGTTAGTCTGTATCTCATGTACACACAATACAAGGACATACTTTTTCAGTGATTCAGTACAAAGGCACACATACCAACTGCATCACTGCTAGCCACTTGACCAAGCCCATATCTACCACTGCTGTCGTCAAAGCTATATTACCTTATATGTGGCATCTAACTATCTATGTACTTCTTTTATATCAAGATGTATTCTTTTATATCAAACTCGTCTTCGCACTTGAAGGTAAGGACACCTCGCCCGTCACTGTGTGGTCAGAAAAACTCATAATGTAATGGTGAATCAGATTTAAGTAAACCCCAAAGTATCTTCGTTTCAGCCGGTATGTAGAAGTGTAAGGTGTAAAAAGAAAGAAGGGGTCGCTAGGCCAGTGGTTATCAAAGGTGAAACAAAGGGAGTGGTTAACAGGCCAGTATAGTGGGACAAAGACAAAGCAAGGCAAACAGAAAAGCAACGTTTCGACCCAAGGTCTTCATAAGGACAAACAAGACTTAACAAAATAACAAAATAACAAAAGCTTCGTTGTTTTGTTATTTTGTTATTTTGTTTAAGGCTTGTTTGTCCTGATGAAAACCTTGGGTCGAAACGTTGCTTTTCTGTTGGTCTTGCTTTGTCTTTGTCCTACTATACCAGAAGTGTAAGGGGTTGTTTCCGATTGCTCTTAAAAGAACGCTTAGAGCATAATACTCGTTAGCAATATCCCTTCCTCTCCTAATACAGTCCTTCACTGTACTGGAGACAGACTCAAGTCTATCAAACCGACGATAAAAATGTCATACTCATCTTTAAACCCGGCAATTAGACTGAAAGAGCTTAGATTAGCGAAATGTAAATGTCTTATCTCAGTTATCTACATGGATTTAACGGCTATGCATCCAGCCCTTTTCGATAGTGTCAGGATGAATCCGGTGGAAGCTGTCTGACTAAAATGGTTTATCTCAAAGCTTCGTCACATCCTGCTCTCTGAATGAAGATTTGTGTCTGTCGGCTGACAAAAATATCAGACACACATACATACATATACACACGGGCACACCAACACACAAACACACACACACACACACACACGCACACACACACACACACACACACACACACACATACACACACACACACCTGCCATGGCAGGACAGACATCATTGATATGCAGCGTTCTGGAACCATTAGACATGAGGCATGATTTTGCTCCTCATACGTTGAAAGTCATGGTTCCTCCTTCAACGTCAAGGATATCATAAATTTAATACCATTTTTTTTGCCATCAAAAACTTATTTTATCATCCAGCGCTTATAAAATGATTTAGTAATCAAGAATACATCGCACCTCTTTACATCCTTGCTGTGCCCATGTTAGATATTTTTAAAAATTTGCTTAACTTTTCCCTAGAGATTTCCTTCATGTACCCATACAAAACTTAGTTTGTTGACAAGTTTTAGTTGATTATTTACCTTTTTACATCTGATTCAATAACAATATTTTTTTTATTGATATCATTTTCCAGAGTGCAATGTGTAACAAATTCATAATTTCCGTTATTGGATGAATACAACTATATTACTTATCTTGTCTTATCTTATCTGAAGCATGTAAAATCTTTGAGATTTTATATTTTCTTGTACCATATAAATCAGATTCGAATGAAATCGCATAATATGCCAAAAGCATCAAAGGGGTAGAAAATGTGGTTTAATTTTCCCATAGGAATTCCCTCTCACTGTACCATTACAAAATTGGTAAGAACACCTTCAATTGCGGAGTAATATAATATATATATATGAATATTACTGACATTCAAGTAGCTATTCAAATAGTCATCCCTTTCAATGTATTTCATTCCAAATCTATTTTAAAATATTATTCACCTCTAATTACGACATATCTAATTATTATTTTTGTTGTTATTATTGTTGTTATTGTTGCTAAAAACTATTTTTAGAGTTGGTGCTTTCTGAACTGAAAAAAATACGCTTCAAATTAATCAAATACATGTTCGTCTGATAAAATCCTTTCCAAATGTTATACAATGATAAACAATGCCCGAGTATTAACATAAACCATTTTGTAACATTGATCACTATCCCAAAATCAATTAACTATCTAGTAAGAAATCTCGCCTCGTTAAAAATCGTGTATAGAACTGTAGACTAATCGGAAACTGGAATTAAAAATATAAATAACGAAACCCAGCTCCCTTCTCCTTTGACAGCCTGAGTCGTTCTCATGTGTCGACAACCGAGCAGATCAGGATCTCGGAGAGGTGGATTAGCAATGGTAGACAATACAATCGCATAATCTCCCTTTAGCCTGAACGAGAAAAAGAGGTAAAGCGTGCCTAAGACCTAAATAAGGACATGCATAGCACTATGAAGGCGTATGATGCAACCGCAGCTCCCCAATAAGTAGAAAGAATACGATTTTGCTACGTTTTGTTTTGTTTTCTTGTCTACTATATACTTACTATTATTATTATCAGCGCGCATTCTTGAAATTAGTTTCGTAGCTTAGATCACGCAAGAGGCATTAGGCAGGGTATACAAATATATCACGTCCCTAGAAGCATTAGGCAGGGTATACAAATATATCACGTCCCTAGAAGCATTAGGCAGGGTATACAAATATATCACGTCCCTAGAAGCAGGGTCTATATCACGCCCATGGACCGAAAAAAAAAACAAGCTGCAAAGTTAACACAAGACCGTAAAAATGTATGCGATCACCCAATTGGTCAATGGCACCGGAGCTTCGTAGGTAGAGCATCCGCTGTTATCCGATAAGCCAAGGGTTCAAACCCCTGGCGCGTCACACCAAAGACGCCTGGAATTGGAGTTTTTTTTTAATGCATAATGGAAACAGTGGTAAGACGTGTAGGCCGGGTATCAATATACTGTGACCCTATATGTTTTTCGAGTGATCTCTCCGTTTGTATGAGTGTGTCGGCATGTTATCTTTTTTTTTCAAAGAGAGCTGCGCCTTTGATTTGACCTACCTAAGGCATTGGATAAATAACAGCCAAACAACATCAGCAAATCGGAGGAAGTCTCTGATGGCATTCAGAAACATGTTTTATTGCCTTTGGTCTAAGCCATCCAAAACTTGCTGTTTCCTCTGCATAAGGAGTATCATATTTTCAAACCAATTACATTACAAAATGAGAGTCACTTTCTCTTTGCAAATTTTCTTATTTTTCATAATTCAGTTTACTCTGTAGTGATGAAATATTTATACCCCAAAAAATCATGCACCATGCTGAAAATGATAAGTCTAGATGACTATTACTTTATTCTAAAAGAGGCGTTTGTGGTAGGTTTTGTTGTTGTTGTTGTTGATGTTGTTGATGTTGTTTTCGGTGGGGGGTAAATTCTCATGTAAATACAAAAATAAACCCTTTAGATAAAACAAGTGATTACAATGATATTATTATTAATATAAGGGTGTGGATCTAGTATAAAAAGCATTTGTAACAAAAGGTTACAAAAGTAAGGGGTTTATCAATTCATTTAAACGTTGGACAGTGATTGATATTGGGGGGGAAGGGGGGGGGGGCTATAATGAATACTATTTTTGACGACATCAGCACCTTGGGCGATACCCCCAATGTTTGATACAGTCTGGCAATATCCAGCAATCACGGTATTGATTTATTTAAGCAGCACACACCTTACTGTTACGAGTACTAAAGAGACCTTAAGCACGTTGTATGTTATAGTCCCTGGCAGTGTTCCACGACACACTTAACCCCCACCACCACCAATCTCCATCTCCAAAGACCACCCCGACCACTGCCAACATACCACCGCAACCACTACCAACCTTCACCCCCAACCACTACCCCAACTACCCTCACCACCACTAACGTCGTAGTTTTTGTCGGTACCACTACTATCGATCCCGCAAATCTTGACCGTGCCTTGCTAAGATTAAGGTATTAGAGACTTCATTATTACATGACTTTCTCCAAAGAACTGACTATGATATGTGCTGTAATGTCTTAATCTGGGTTTATAGACACATTTGCACATATATAGAGAGAGGGGAATAGAGAGAAGGGGAGGGGGGGGAGAGGTATAGAAAGAGAGAGAAAGAGATATAGAGATGGGGGTATGGTGGAGAGAGGGGATATTCATAAGAATTTCATGTCTAGTAATTGTCTAAAGTGAGAAAAAACGATAACTGGTTGTGACTATACTATCAATCTTACAGCATGTTTTAACAATTTAATCGTATAACATCACCGGTCACTTCGACGTCCAATGTATCATTTAGTTTGATCTCTCCATTGACGACAACTAAGGAATCAGTGGTTAGTATTGTAGAAATTGCAATCATACATTAGTTTAGTAATACTATAATGTTATCATTTACGGTTGGCCAAACTGCAACTAACTGACTAGACTCTATCCCATTTCCTACCTATGTGGGTCGAAGCCATAACACATTCGACCTGTGTACACCTAGGGCAAACGGTGTGTTCGGACACTGTTCGGTCACGTATCAATGACCGGAAGTCCACAGACATTTCAGTACGAGAGATTAACAAATTCAGCGTCCATAGATACGGATTAAGTATGGCCAACACCGGAATGTTCGTTTTTATTTTCATTAGCAATTTGTTTTAGATATTATCAACTTGATCTAGCTTTATATTGACCTGATCAAAATGGATAACACAAAGGAGTTGTGGAAACGGATTTTTATATTCGGGTATGTAGTGCCACTTCCAGTATAACTTCCTTGTCAATGCCTATGCAAGCTAAATACTTTCAAATCAAGTTAATCATTTTAAAGATTGCTTTGATGGTACTTACATTTGTGTCTTTTGATAAGGGTGTATGTTAGTACTTGCATTATGTTTATCTTTTACTTCTTGGTTTTGCTTGTCCTTTTTTTTTACTTGGGGGAGGGGGAGTATGCTGTTTTTAATTCTAGTCGTTTTCATTACTTTTTCATATGTCTTACAATCAGATTCTAGGTCTTTTATATCAAATTTTTGTTATTTCCCCACCTACTCACTTTTTCCCAAATGTGCGATCTCTGTCATTTTCTCAGCTGCTTTAATGGCTTCTGACAAAAGCATACTACTCTATCTTTTTTTCGTCACGTTAAAAGGAGTTATCATTATTTTTACCCAATTTCCCCACCTTTCCAATTGATTCTAACCCCATACAATTTCATAACAAAAGTTCGTAAAATTTTACTCCCACCTATCATAAAATCCTATCAATAATATGCGGAAACAGTGTAAAACACGTTAAACAAATAGTCAACTACCTCTGTCCCATAATAGCTTATCCCGGTTTCTATAGTGTTAATAAGATAATAAGCAATGATCGCCATGGCCTGGATATGACGCTAGTATGTCGGTGATTATATTCCCATTTTACACCTGTTTGCCCAAGGAAGAAACCGGAGTGTGGCAGGTAGGATTCGAACCGGGTAGTTCCGGGCTCTGTACCAAGTTTGGTCACCGCGCGCCACGAAAATAAAAGATAAGGCAGAGCAATGTTTCAAATATGAATATATATTATATAGAATTCAATACATCTTTTTTTCAGTGCCTGTGAAAAAGTAGGTATATGAGCACAACCACCAGAGGACGTGGCTCAGTTGGTTAGCTCGCAGTCTCGTGTTGTCGACCAGGCGATTGGTGCCTTGGCATGGTCCCGGGGCTCGATCCCCACACAGGTCCATTTTCTATTTTTCTATATTTCTGCTTTCTTTGGCTTTGTCTAGTTTCTGCACTACTGCATATTGTTTCAGATGTGACGTCACTCGGGTTTAGCGTGTAGGCCTTCTCCAGTGATCCAACCAGAATGCCTTCCCTGGAACCCTTAAAGACGTGGTGAGTTTGGTATCACAGCTCTTCCTTTCCACGATTTCTTAGATTCCACCGATTTATCTAGTCTAATCTTGCTTATTCTACACACAAAAATCTAGGGCATATCCATCTACGTTGTCTTATTGTTCCTCCGTATGTGTACATGAGAATTCCAAGTGTATCGGTCATCACTGTGACGACTTGATGGTTGGCAGTTTAACGCCCTTTGTTAACACAATTTAAGCCATATCAAAGGCGGAGCTCTGTAGACAAGTTAATGTGTTGCCACTCAGAAATAAACGGAGGTATCATTCGAATGTCTCACTCAGTCACAGTATATTGACACCGGGCCATGCAGTCGTAATACTGTACCAAAAACGCCGAGCACCTGGCGGGACAGTTGCCAAAATGTCGATCTTAACGTATTAGGTATGACGCACCCGGGATTCGAACCCCTACCCGACTAGTTCCAGGGCAAACACTCTACCATTTGAGCTACGGAGCCGGTGAGAGAACTTTCAGTACATGCTATTCCACACTCTAATTGAATTTACTAATAATGATAATGATGGAGGACATTTTTTAGCGCATTTCCACCAAAGTGCTCGATGCGCTTTTACAAATTGCATATATTTAATTAACAATCCTTATCGAATATGTTATTTTCATCAGTGCTGTGCCAGTAGTGGAGTCCAGGCCTCCTATTGACCATGAGCGGACGTACCTGTTTGCCTCCCAGCCCGCCACGCCAAAGGACAAGCCCGCGGACATCCTGGTTCGGTTCCAGGCTGTTTCCAGGGATCATCCCGCCTTGGAGGTCAAGACCATCTTCATCAGTTCCAGATGCACCCTCCTGGAGACCAGACGGATATTGCACAAGTTTTTTAGGTGCCTGCCTACATGATACGCGATGCCTACAGTCTTGGCACGTTTGTGTCCATCAACACCATTGTCTGAAGTTCTGCATAATGTTCAGTTACAATCCTAACTACGCCCTCTTAAATACATTATGTTATTATCTCTCACACATAGAGTCACACAAATACACACATACATAAACACTCAAACACACACACACACACACACACACTATCTGTCTTTCTCTCTCTCTCTCTCTATCTATCTATCTATCTATCTATCTATCACACATACACATAGTCTTCCCCCTCTCTCTCCTCCAATCCCTCTCTTCCTCAATCTCTCTCCCCTCTCTCTCTCTCTCTGCCCCCCCCCCCCATCTCTCTATGATCGCCCTCTTTCTCCCACTTTAGATTAATTTCTTGCAAATGGATTTTGTTCAAGATTATCCACAGCAGAATAATGTTGTTTTGCGGGGTTTTATTCCAAAGCTCAACTTATGACCGTGGATTCATTTTCCTGCAACATGGGAAGGAAGTGCTACGTCACAAAGAACGGTTCCTCCGATTGGTTGATGTCATGCCACGGTTACCCCTGGGAATTCCAAATGGTTTCTTCAAATTTCCTGATGTCCAATATAAGAAGGTATTTCAGATTTGCAAAACTGGGATGATAATGAGAAAATCACATTTTATCATGACAAAGCTAAAAGCTGTGATCATCCAAAAATATTGCTAGAATGAATCTATGCTATTTTTTTTTTTAATTCTGATTCGTGAATAATCTTATAAAATCCAAGAAACTGAAAGCTGGGTCATGCTGTCCATAAGCCAAAAGGTAAAACAATGGATAGTCCAGTTCTTGGATTTGATTCACAATTTACTCGGGAAACCACACCAAAGGTGAAACAAAGGGAGTGGTTATTCTGGTTAACAGGCCAATATAGTGGGACAAAGACAAAGCATGACAAACAGAAAAGCAACGTTTCGACCCAAGGTCTTCATTGTTATTTTGTTAAGTCTTGTTTGTCCTGATGACCCAAGGTCTTCATTGTTATTTTGTTATTTTGTTAAGTCTTGTTTGTCCTGATGACCCAAGGTCTTCATTGTTATTTTGTTATTTTGTTAAGTCTTGTTTCTCCTGATGACCCAAGGTCTTCATTGTTATTTTGTTATTTTGTTAAGTTGTGTTTGTCCTGATGAAGACCTTGGTTCGAAACGTTGGTTTTTTGTTTGTCATGCTTTGTCTTTGTCCCACTATACTGGCCTGTTGACCACTCCCTTTGTTTCGCCTTTGATAACCACTGGCCTAGCGGTCCCCTCTCTTTTTAAACCACAACAACCAAGACGTGCTTTTTGGTGCGAGGAAGTATGCGTGATGTGATGACCAGGCCGATTATTCGGGTGGCTGACTCGGTATATGAGCACTCCTGGTTTAAAATTCGTTATCATTTGCTATTTTCAGAGGTCAGCCCGCTTGTACAGTCCACTCTCTAAACAAGTTTTATCAAAGCATGATGTCTTTTTCATATATGAAAAACTAAACGAAATATAAAGGTAGTACAAAGATTCTTCTCTGAGAATTATAACAACGTCCTCTTAACCTTTCCAGCTAAATATTTGAATCTTTTTAAAAAGTGAGATAGTCTACTAAAGGCGTTCATATTTGTACAGTAGTTCATCTAATACGTTTCTCACTCTTGCAAATAGATTTCAGTGGACAGAGATGGCAGTAGGAGTTGGGACTATTTCGCCGGCGTGGTGTTTCTATGTGAGAAAAGTGCTCATGAAAGGTGGCAGAGGACACAACTGGGGAAAGAACTCAATGCTGACAGGCTGGAGGGGTTCTCCTTCTTGCCTGGGAATATCTGGTCAGCTAAAGCAAGTATACTAGGTAAGTGGGAGTGTGGTGGATATATGTAGATGAAAAGAAAGACATATATAAAGATAAGAACACGGGCAGTTAGAAAGAGAGAGAGAGAGAGAGAGAGAGAGAGAGAGAGAGAGAGAAATAGATAGAGAGGGGGGAGGAGGATGAGGAGGAGGAACTTATCTTTGAGATAAATAAAAGAGAAAGAGAGTGATATAGAGAGTAACAGAAAAGAGAGAACGAGAGAGAGAGAGGGGTGGAGGAGGAGGAGGAGGAACTATCTTTGAGATAAATAAAAGAGATTGATATAGATAGTAATAGAAAACAGTGAAAGAGAGAGACAGAGAGAGAGAGAGAGAGAGAGAGAGAGAGAGAGAGAGAGAAAGAGAAAGAGAGAGAGAGAGAACTTCTTGTCCAAACATTCTGATGCATTTTAAATTTTAAACTTTCAAATAAAAATCACAATGTTTTCTATTAGTTGAGTGGGAAATATTTTTGACACACTTCTAGTTATCGAGCCAACTGTACAAGGTAAAACATTTGATAAAACATAGAAATAAAATTCCTTATTGATCGCTTATTATTCATTCCAATAAAACTGATAAGATCTCTTGACTGGACTGCTCTATGAAACAGTTGTTCTTGTATTTAACTCTTTTTGATGGTGTAATGGTAGACCTACTATGTGTTTTTCAAATAGTCAACTTTCTTCTATGTCATAATTTACAGATAACAAAGTGGAGGTGATATGTGAGCTGTCAGTGTATGGCAGTAAAAAGAGGTTAATGAAAGAATTGGAAAACCTGCCAGAGGATGTATCTGCGGACACATTTCGGGACAACAATTTAGCCACGCCTCTTCATCACGCTGCTCACAAGGGCGATGTTGGAACTGCAGAGATTCTCGTTGGGCGCTTTGGACGTGAAGTGTTCTATATCCAGGACAGGCAGGGGCAAACTCCTCTTCATCGAGCCATTTACTCTCATCGGCTGGATTTTGTTGCTTATTTGCTCAACTTGAGCCCAGATCTACAAATAAAAGACAACCTAGGAAAGAGCAGTCACCGTTTACTTGTTTCTCTTTGTGATTCTGATATGGGATATCTTCTGAACAAGATCGAGTTGTCAGTCTTGGACTCTACGCTTGTTCTTCATTGTGTGAATTATGCTTTCAAACAAAAAGATGTTGATTTGTGTAGAAGACTGTGTGGTTTTGTGCATCCTGTGGAAGCACCGTTTTATCGTCCACCTTTACACCAAGCCGCGGAACTCGGGGATGTGGAAGTTGTGGAAACGTTGCTGCAACATCAGCATGACTCACGGATAGTATACACAGATGAAAACCACTTTGACAAAATCAGCATTCTGTCTGAGGAAATGTATCATCCAAACGCCGACCCACGAGATTCAAAGAGCTACACCGACATTGAAGCTGACTGGCCATGTGAAAATACCAACAATGCGCCCTGCCGTACAGACATTCACAAAAAGGCAAATAAAAACTCAAAGAAAATACGCGAGTTGGACATTATTTCAGATCTGGACGTTATCCTGGATGAGGTGGGGGAGAGACATCGACCCGATATCCACGACTCAGATGGTCATCTCCCTTTTCATTATGCATGCCAGCACGGGCATAGTGAAATCATCGCTCATCTTTACTTTGACTCTATGGACAATACAGATTTTATCAAAGGCATTAAGCTGGCTGTGATGTGGAAACGCTGGTCTGTTGCTAAGATTCTGTTCAATCTTCGTAGCGATTTCACACTGGATACGTCTTTTCTAGCAACCATTATCAAGGAAGTTGACAAAGATTTGGGTAAAAGAGGCCCATTTCTCTTGCCCCTCCTGCGACAAGTGCCCCTTGTCCTGACTCGGTTTGTCGCCCAGGCAGCAGCCACAAACGACACAGATGTTCTTCAACTTCTTCTGGGTATGAATGTACCCATGGCCGGTGGAGACTTGGCAGGAAGGTAGGACCAAAATCACTTTTTAAAAATTATAGAAATATATTTTCAAGAAATAGAGGCAGGAAGTGTTACTTTTTGTGAGATAAAGCCGTAAATCAAGACTACTGTGAACTTCTTGTGATTTGTGTTTCATATCTCTGGCGTTCTTAAATCGCAGTTCCTACAGCTCATCTTAGGAAAATTCCAATGCCTACTTGGTTTTTAGCCTCCATATTTAAATATAGGAGCTGCACTGGCCGAATAAAGATGCAGCACATAGCTCTGGGGTGGGGGAAGGGTTTGATCCTTACACGTTATATTTTGCTTTTTGTCCTACTCCACCTGTTTTACCATTTATATCCACAAGCCAAACGATACACACACACACACACACACACACACACATACACTTTAAAAAAAAACATCACTTTGATTTTTCCCTTGGCCAAGAAACTCAATTAATTCAAACTGCAAATTGTCTCTTATCACTCCGGTCTAAAATGGTTATTGACTCACCTTTTGGGTTGGTATAATTATCTTTCATATACCAGCATCCTCTCCAGAGATTAGAAATCATTGCCACTTAGTCGGTTTCAGGCTACAGGAATCCTAATAGACTAATAACCTCAAGGTCTAATGGGCATGTAGACTCTAAAGAACTAACTTTAGTGCATGATATGAAGTTAATATCAATTATCATTCAGATAAAAGGTGGCAACGGATGACGGATTGGACAACCGTTCTGTTTTCTGTTGATGGCCAGGCGGGGTTGCCGGGGTCGGTCTTTTGTTGGAATCCGCTGCAAGGGCTTTCAATATCCCCCCCCCACCCCCCCACCCCTCCATCTTTTATCTATGACTTGTTTGTTTGGCAACAGCATTCTCCTTACATCTTTAACTTAAAATATTCACATTTTAGAGCGTAAAGCATCCTGTTTAAATTATGTGTCTCTTTAACTCTTTATTTAATTCTATGTCATGGCCATAAAAATGTACAGCTCAAACTTACTGATAATCTCATTCAAGCGCAGTTCTCTCCCATTGCAGAAAAGTTAAAAAAGAGTGAATTAAAAGACAAAAGGGCTTTCCATTATGGATATGCATTGATATTACTCTCACTATTTATCGATACGAACAGCTTGGGCTGAAGCAGGACAGAATGCGTGTAGTCCTCATTTCCATTAATTACAAAGTTACTGTTGCTGGTAGTGGTAGGTTGTTTTATTTTATATTCTTTTTTGTTTGTTATTATAACAGTTGTAGTTGGCTTCTTATCTTTGTAATATTCGCTTAAATTCAAATCACATCATTTTTAAATTTTAGGATCCAATAGCTTTTGATCTTCCATACCATCACCTCTCTATTTTGGCTTACTCGTCTTTTTCTGCAGGTTATGTCGAGTGATAACCCAAAGAAATTTTTAGGATATGTTTAGCACTGTCTCAAAAATTGTGTCCCCATTTACAACTCCTTTGGGGCCTCAATAAAATAACGTGATCAAGTATGTACATAACTAGATGAATAAGGAACATGAATAATTGTTTTGCACAACACAAACCTCTCTGGTAAAGGACTCTGTGCGCTCAGATGAGTGAATATGAACAACAAGCTTCTGGTGATGACAGGTGCTGATGCAAAAGAAGCTTTAGTAAAGGACCTCGCCCATTTAAAAATTGAATTAGAATAGTTGAATATTCAGTGGACAGTGTGGTAGCAAAAAAAAACACCAAAAAAACAACTAATTTTGTGAGCATACTGCCAGGCATAACAGGTCTATTGATGCCAATCTTGTTGCAGGTCAGGCTGGCCTCTTTCAGCTCCTTGTCCTTGGAGTATCTCCAGGTCTCTTAATGCCCATCTTTCTTTTTCTGCCAAAAGCTTGTTAGCTTTAACTTTTTTTTAAAAAGGCTATAGTCCTCATATCTATTGCAAATACACCTGAAAGTTCTATGTGCTTTTGAATATCATCCCTGGTAGATAACTGGCATAATATAACACAAGGGACGTAAACAAGCTAGTTTGGCACTATGCTATTTTCCCGAGAGTGACAATGGGGGATCTTCAATTAATAGGTTCATTGCGAATAGGTATGTATCTTCCACAGGTCTTGAACCTGCAATCCCCAAATGCAAAGCCCTGAACTTAACCTCAAAGCAGGAAAATATTCCAGCTTTCATTCGGGCAACATTCTCCAGCCAGCTTCAGTTTTCCTTCATGTATCTTTTTTTTTCAATATTAAAAACTCTAAATGTATCAGCATTATATTTGCTGTATTACATGCATCATGACTGGTTTTTTCACACAGGACACCGCTCCATGAGGCCTGCCAGAAAGGGAAGGAGGCGGCGGTGAGGTTTCTATTACTCCATGGAGCAGATCCAATGGCAAGGGACTGGCAAGGCTCCACTCCTCTACATTACGCATGTGCAGCAGGACAACTGGACATTGCCTGTGTTCTTTCCACACGAGAGGTCAACCTTGCATGTCTAGGTAAGACATTTTGGTTGCCAAATTGAAAAAAATAAGGTGCGATAAGTTTCATAAAAGATTCTTATTTTCAGTTCTCTTTTTTCTAAGCAATGATAAAGATAGACAGATTATATTTATATCCGATAGTTTACATTACAATCTCGATCTCCATCCCTTGATGTTATCAATCAATCCTTTTGTTTTTTATCAAGACACTTGTTACACTGGTTGACTTTGCCTAACTTGCAGATGTGCGCCAGCGTACCCCAGTTCTGGTGGCCACACAAGCCAAACAACATGACGTGTTACTATTCCTGGTGGCTGAACACGCCTCAAGGGTTGATCTCCACCGAGCAGATGCCAATGGGGATTGTGTGCTGAATTATCTGTCTGACTTCAATGAAGAACTGTTCAAAATAGTATTAGAGGCTGCCGTCAAATGTAAAGAGGTTTGTTGTAGTGATATAGTGATGTCAGAATGTAGAATTCATTACCTTCCAAATATTAGAAAGTTGATGTACTATAAAAATAAACTTTGCATGGCAAGCTACCCACTGCTTTTCATATTATGTTTTTCTTTGACTTTAAAGCTTTGACAGTATTGGATTGGAATTTAGAAATTACAAAATATCACAAACAATTTATTAAATGAGCTCTAAAAAAGGTTGCAGGGGTTTGCCGGCCATCTCTTCCTCCAAGCAAGCTGAGAAAATGCGACCAAAAGTTATTTTTATTTCAGTTTTGTATATCAGTTTTTTCTACATCATCTCTATAACATCATAGTTATTTTCCTAGATCTGTAGGTTGGTCAGTTTTCATAGCCTAAAAAGGTATCTGAATATGGTTTAAATGGATTGACAATAATCATAGCAAATACCACATGACTTTTCAGGTTGTAAGTACCCAGGCCAACAGCTACATTCCCCCACCACACAACTCTGACCCTGATGTCATAGAGGCATGGTCAGAGCCTGTCGAGCAACACCAGGAGACAAATGACATCAGAGCAGATATGCGCAGTGGACAAGCAAGACGAACAGCCATGCAAATTTTCTGTCTGAAATGTGGCAAGAAACGTACAACTCTGGCCAAAAATATCAGGTAATTTTTGTTTACAAATTTTTGGGGGGTTACGATTTGTGAAGCTATTTGTTTTGAAATTTGCTATGAGTTTGGCTTACCCATCTGGCAGATTTTAAATTCCTGTTGTACACAAAAGAAGATAAAGGTCTTTTATTAGCTTTTAAATAAATCACTTCAATTTTACATGTAACCAAAAACTGTAGGTACCAATTTCTTTGTTCACTCTTTGGTGTGCCAATTGTCTGTTGACTTAATAATTATTAAATTCGTAAATTCCTTACCTTTTCCAATTTGTAGGTGGAGTCATCTTTGTTTGCCGGCCATCTCTTCCTCCAAGCAATCTGAGAAAATGCGACCAAAAGTTATTTTTACTAGAAAAGAAGTTAGTACTAGTAAAACAGCAGATATGAAAAAGAAAGACCCCAACAAAGACATAACTGGAACGATAAAATTTAAAGTTATCAAAGTAAATCTTCCAGCGAGAGCAAAAAACAGACTTGCGACAAATGTACCCACACCTTTAGATGTTTTAGTGTCAAGGAGAAAGTGGGACCTGATACCACAAGTGTTGGAAGCCTTCCCTACCTTCAGGCGTGTTACCAGATCAGCATACCATGCAGCAAGACTGGCTGATATAAGGGTCATCAAGCTGCTCCACAAGACCGAGAACTTCAGCAAAGACGCTTTCTCTGTCTTGCTGCATGTGGCTTTACTAAATGTGCCAAAAGATAACGGGGGTACTGAAAAGCTGGTCAAGTTTATTAGATTTTTGTTGAAAATGGGTGCAAGTCCAAATTACATTCCCACAAAGGAAAAGTTTGAGGTAGAATCGATGACAGCTGTTGAATTAAAACTGTTTCCATTCATGCCTCTTGAAATTGCAGCTGTAAGCGGAAATGAGAAGCTGGTAGATGTCTTACTTGAAAACGAGGCATCTGCGTCTATCTGCTTTGCAGTACATTTTGCAGCTGTCCAAGGAAACTTGACTATCCTTCAGAAGCTTCTGCCTCACTGGAGGGAGGGTCGATGGAAACCATACATCAAAGGGTTCAAAGAAGACTCTAGTGAGCTTGTAAGGGTCTGCACTCTAGAATCTGGTGTAGTGCAAGCTGTATGCGCATCTGACAAAATCTCCATGGAGCTACTGGCCTGTGTTAAGGATGGCGAAAAAGGTGTGTTCAGTTGCAAGAAAATTTTGACTCATCATATGGTTTTTCAGATGCGACCAGACATTTGCTCCCTTGAAAAATCTTCTTTGATGAACAGGATCCTGTATAAACATTCTGAAGATATCAAAGAGCTGGATTCGGTGTGCCAGCGACTGTTTCTCACAAACTTGTTGTCCAGCAAAGAAAGGAAATACCTTCCTCCCTCTCAAATTGACTCTCTTGGGAGTTTCTTGGTGGACAGTGATTGTTACCTGGGTGAAATCAGAGTCTCCAAAAGAAGCACCATTCACGTTGTGTGTGAATCTTTTGTTATAGCACTGCGCAAAAGGATGTGGAAAACACTTGAGTCCATCCTACTAAAAGGAGGGAACACTTTGTGGAAATGTTTGCTTGTAGCTCATCACACTTGTCATAAATTTGCCTTTTCAGATTGGATAGGGGATTCTCATTTCCCTTGTTTATCCCATGGCATCATTGAAGCTGTTCATGACATGCCTTTAAGACTACTGGAAATATTCTTTGAGATTGGGAAGAGGGCAATAAATAGGAATATAAGCAAGAGCTTGCGGGAGAAAATTAACATACAAAATGAAGATGAAGAAACAGATACCAAAGTGACAAAAGGCAGCACAGCCACACCAAGACAAGAAAGTATTCTCAGAGACGTGATTTTGTATCACATCCGCAACTTGTCTTCAAATACAAAAGGAAACCTACTGATTTTAAGCAAACTGACAGCTTTGTTTCCAGAGATATTCCTCATTACATTAGTGCCACTGCGTTTCTCACCAAGACGAAACAACTGGTATAATGCCTCCCAGTTAAACCCTACAAAACAGTTTCTTATTGATAAATTGACCACATCTCATGTCATCAAACAATTACGGCATGAGAACATGGAGCTTAGAGTATGGACTTTGCTGGCAAATTTACCAACAAAGGATGTCTCCACTGCACAGGAAAGAAACTTGAGTCTTTTGCATGTGGCATGTCTTCAAAATGACCACAGAACAGCAAGTGCTTGTTTGACCGTAGTGCTGCCACTCTCACCAAACATGGCAGATACATTTGGTGTCACACCAATGGATATTGCAGCATCACGAAGCAATGTGAAAATCTTGAACCTTCTCAAAGTCTATGGAGGCATTGGAGGCAGCTCAATACTTGTGGCTGCATGTGTCGGCAAGGGATTCTTGGGTATGTGACTCTGTTTTTGTATCAGTTGTTAACATGAGTAAAATAATCTTTGCATGCCACATGAGAATTAAATATCTTCCAATTTTGTGAGGCAGCTAGATTTACATTCGATTTTTATTTTTATTTTCCACTTGTTTTTGTTATTCATTATTTTTTGGTTGTTCGGGGGTTTTTCTTAGTTGTTTTTTTTGTTTTGTTTGGTCTTTTTCTTATTGTTGTTATAATTGGTGGATTGTAGGCATGATGGGTTCTAAATCATGCTATAATACACATCTTAGAAGGGAAAATTTAAACAGGGAAGGAGGGAGAGAGATGAAGAAAACATGCCATGTCAATGAGCAAAAAAAAAGGAACAAAACAAAAAAAATTGATAGTGTCAAATAATTGCTCAGGACTGTTGTAATTGGAATGCCTTTTAAAATATGATTAAACTGTGTTTTACTTTATGTCAAAATACTTCTTTTGCATTGCCTTTTTCTTATTTTAAAATGATTTAATATTGAACTCATTTCTATTCTTGCAGCAGGAGTATCAAGCGCAGCAACTGCTAAACAGAAAGACTCTATCAGTCTCCAGGAGAGCAAGATCAAAGTCTTGGATTGGCTCTTCCAGAACCTACGGTAATTTTTTAAAAACCAGTCCACTTGATCTTCCTCTCTGAAAAAGAAAGAGGGGGGGGGGGGGTCAGGTAGATAGACAGAGGAAGAGAGGATGGGCAAGATAGAGAGAAAGAGAGAGAGTAAAAGAGAGGGAGAAAGCAGGAGAGAGACGAAAAGAAGGAGAGAGAGACAAAATGAAAGGGAGAGAGGGAGAGAGACAGACCAAAGAGAGAAAGAGATGGATACATGCTTATCTAAGTTGAAAGCCATTAGACAGATGAATTAGCTGAAATTTAAATAGTCCAACAGATTATTTCTGGTCCCTCTTTATCATCTTTTAATTGTATTCATCAGAGAAAAACTCAACCTGGCATATAAAGATCCAGGTCATGGCACCATGTTTGACGTCATTCTGTGTCGCTATGCCTGGACCTTGTTGGAATGGATGCTGGACAATGCAGGCACAGACACCTGTGCGGCTGTCATGTGCAGGTGCATGCATATCTTGTCTTTCTCGTTCTATAGCCTGAATAGTATCATAAGTCAAAATAAGGATTCAGAGGGTGAAAAAATTAGAAAGTGAAAACCCTTTCAATGTTAAAGTTATTTCTAATCAAACAACTTTCTAGATACATCAAAATCTTCATCAATACTTGCCTATTCTTGTTCCAGATAAATCAGATTTCAGTGAACTGACATAATATATGTCAAAAACCTGAATTTCAGGCTTTTGCCCTATTATATGTCAATTATAAGATTGTGCATATTTCAGTTTGGTTAGAATCAGACCTTGCTGTGAAAGGGTTATCACATTGTTACTTTCAGATTGTCAACATGTTGTCACTATAATATGAAATCATATGTAAAGTATCACCAATTGTTTCATGTGCTTGTTTTTTTTTAATGGGGTAAATTTTTAGGTTTTACTCTCCGTTTTATTGTTTAGGTACATTTATATTTAATGATTGACACAGAATCTTACAGTATGTGCTTATTTTGACCACTGTATTCCACTGGTCTCTCATTTGAATTTAAATTATCTTTTTAAAAAATAAATAAATTGTTAAACTTTAGGTATGTACCTCCTATTATTGACTAAATACATATGTGTATCTTTAGAATTATAAAAGATTCTAGCTGACAGATTTAACTGCTAACCTCCTTTTTTTTCAGGAGTACAAATCTTCTCAACTTAGCTTTTGCACCAAATGCGTTGATTAAGAAGATCTGTAACAGCCATGGAGCTATTATTGAAAAGATGCCCTTGTCTTCACTGAGAGAAATCCTGCTAAAGCTAAGTGCCTTCCCTGGGTCGGTCATGGCAGAATTCCTCTTGAAAAAGGCAATTTCTTTCAAACTACTGTCAGACCAGGAGAAGATACTTTATGTGCTTAACTACAGGTACTCACATGCACTGCAAGACACTGCTCTCTTGACAACAACCAAATTATTATCTCTTGATTTATTCTAACTAGGTTTTCACATCAAATTAGGGTGCATTTACTTAGTTTTTTAAAAAGATAGAAAAATTTTGCAATCTTTTTATTCACCACTTGTAGAAAGAGGCTGAAATATAGTTTGGTCATAAAGAAAGCATCTTCATTAAACACTCTTCTTCTTCATACTTTTACCATAAATTGATGGCTTTGTCTTTTATCTTCAAAATGCACACTCTTTTAGTTTACTGTTATCAACAGCTGTGTTTCATTTTGTTTGTTTCTTTTATCACTGGAGACTTGCAATTGTTTAAATAGAAATTTTTTTAAAAGAATGAAAGTATCAAATAAGCCTTTTGCATGTAGCTAAATAAATGGTTGGTAAATTCTGTTTTATATATATTATATGATGTAAACATACGTTATTTTTTGTCATTCTAATGCAGGGGTTCACATAATGAGGGGATTCTGCACAATGCATGCCGAAGTGGGAATACTTCATTGGTCAAATGTGTTATTATCACTCTTGGCAAAGGAGTGACAGCAGTGAAACCTATCCTTGGTGTGTAGTTTCTTTTTCTTTGATAAATTTGAGTTTGTTAGCAAAAGATATTGAAATGCCTTTTAATTCTTCCAGTTGTACCTGAGATGGCTAATAGTTTAACTCGGGATAGTTCAGTTTTTTTAAAATTCTCTCTCCCTGTTCAATTGTTGTTTTAGCCATTATTTCATAATGATGAATATCAAGATGATTATCATAATTAACATATCTAACATTATTATATATTATCATAATAATTTTAAAAGATAGCAATATTAGTATAAGTAATAGTGATAGTGGTAATAGAACTAGTGACACTGGTACAAGTAGTAGTTGTAGTGCTAGTGTCCAATATATTCTAGTCCATTCTTGTCACAGCTTCATGATTGAAGACAATCACGACATTGCATAGAAGTACGAGTCTCTGCTTTGAACACTATTGCAATTTCATCAGCACCTTTATTTGATTTTAGTGAGAGGCTAACGCAGAGAAGAAGAAAATGTTGTGGGGCTCATTCAAAGAAGAAAGACTAACAATGTCTTGTTTATAAATGACATCAAAGACTCAGCACAGTGCAATAATCACATGCTTGCTTTTTTTTATTATTCAATGTTTGTTTTCTGGTTCGGTGATTTGTCAAGTAAGGCTTCAGGTACATATTACACACCTCATTGCTCCATTTGTAACCAGACATAGAGCCACATGATTAAGGGGTGGGAAAAAAAATATTTTAAAAATAGCTTTTCAGCCAATGTCATCTTCTACTGACAGAAATTATCGACTCACCTGACAAATCAGGCTGCACGCCCCTGTGGTACAGCCTGGCCTTCCGGTTCTGGAAGCTGGCAGAGTACCTCATAGTCAATGGAGCCCAGTTGGCTACCAGAAGGTAACCATTCAGCTTTTACTTGCCGGTGTATAACGTAAAGTGGTAGTACCTGAGTTGATTGTTCTTGTAAAGTTTTGATTAGATACAAGTTACAATAGTTGATCAATAGATGAAAATTCGCTTTCACATTGAGATTCGATTTTAACCAAATGGTATATATACAAAATATTCCATTTTCACGTGTTCTTATACTAGTTAAATAAGATTTCAGTGGACTGACACATGCCTTCTAGCTTTAAGCATATATCTGTCCTCTGAAATCTTATTTATCTGGTTTCAGAACAGGCAAATTTTGAAGATTTACCTGTCTCTAGTTTAAATTTAAATCTTTTTTATCAAAATTTATTTTTCCTTAATCCATTCTTAAAATGCAAAATTGTCTTTACTTGTTTGACTGATAAAATATAAACAGTTCATTATTTTTCATTGAACATAAAAATGTTACAGTTATAGCCCTTGATGATGAAAAAAACTTTGCTTTATGTCATAATTTGTTCATGAATACATATGAGGTATATAAGTGTATAAAAATTAGTAATATCTGATCATACACTACCTAAAAAACCAAAATAATAATAATTAATCTAGCAATCATGAAATGTAAGCTAAGTTTTAAAACATATCTATATATTGAATACAATACTGTGACTAAGTGCTACTGCTGATACTATTTCAGATCTATACCTGGGTTGTGGAATAAACGAATGTTTGAGGAAATTCCAGGAGAAAATGATTATCCCCAATACATGAAGCAAAGAGCTTTCCTGGCACCTACTCAACTAAGAAGGGAAGACTCCATAGCAATGGCCAGTTTTGTTTCTCCTGGTTCTGTCTTTTTCAAACAGTTGTATGCGGAGCCACAAAATGACAAGATACCCTGTGTCTCCAAGAGCAATGATTCACCACTTAAAAAAACATCTCAAACAAGAGACACTTCCAAGAGATTGTTGGACTCAAAATCATTTCGTTTTGTTCAAGATGATATGGAGAGTGTGGGATGTCTTGGCTCTCCTCGTACACCTCACACTCCACGTTCTGCACGTACGCTCATACCCACTATACAGACAGATAGCCTTGTTACTAAGATGTCACCACGGAAAAACTATCCAGACAATGATGATGATGATGAAACATCCAAACAAAGCATACAAAAAAAGAAACGGGTCCGCTATTTACTGACTCTGGTTCATTTTGCGAGAATAAATAAGGGGACGCTACTTCATGCAGCATGTTCGATTGGAAACAGCCTCCTACTTAAAGGCATCCTAGCCTGTCCTTTGCTCATTGTCCACCAAGAGAAATGGCCAACATTCTCTCCTTTCCTTTTTTCACTTATCAATGGAAACCCAGCTTCCACACAGCTTTGTATAGACAGTAAGCTAGGACCTTTTGACTCAGATGCTTTCACTGAAGTTATTTGCTTTCTAATTATGAAGAAGTATAACTTTGAGGCCAACCACAAAACACTAAAAAGGCTTCTTAACAGATTCACCATTGCAAAAGAAACAATCAGAGGAATCAAAATCATGTTGTTACCTAGGTCAGACAGTGTAAGGCGGTTCTTTGTTCGAGGAACGTTTATGGACACTGTGGAAAACAATGAAATTGACGAAGATTTTCTGAAAAAACTAATTCCAATGGCAATAAAGCAATCAAAAGGTGAAGTCAGTAGTCGGCTTTTGATGACATTGGCTGCAACCGGGAGCTTTGAATTTTTCTCTGCTGTTCTAGAAGCAGTTGCTGATGAAACAAAACTGACAGAACTTTTTAAACGAGACATAGTTAATCGGGCAACATTCTTGGATCTGATATTCCTTCTCTCTCCATCGCAGCTGTATCTTGGAATGCACGAATTCCAGTATAAAGAAAGGATGATGGTGATAAGTGCTATTGCAAATGTTATTCGTCTAGAGATAAAACCTCGCACTATTTCAGCTGCCATCAAGAAGAATCTCTTGCCAATGTTAGAAATGGTCATTCAGGACTTCACACGCAACAACCTTCCTCTGCAGCCTCCAGATGTTTGGTATGAGGCTATTTTCAAAGCAGCCAGTAATGGAGATATATCCTTCATAAATACTATCTGTGTAGCTGAAATAAATACAAAGGCAACTACGATTCAGGCTGCCATGTTGAAATCTCTTTGTATTGCATGCCAGAAGAAACACAGGGCTGTAGCTAACAGGCTTCTTCTTTTCAAGATGCCTTTGAATGCACCTGTCGAGGGCGTACCTGGAAGAAAACCGGATAAGCCCCGTCTTGCCCTGGACTGTGCTATTGAAGGTGGCGACGCAGTCATTGCCTCACTGATACTACAAACCATGGAGGAAACAGGTGCAACACCAAACAAGGAGAACATCCTTCAATGTATCTCCTGGGCATTCGACAAAGGTATGGAGCCGATTGTGGATAATCTTCTACAGTATGCTCACTTTACCTCCCCTGCTCTTGTCACCATAAGAGCATGCCACTGGCTGTTTCTATCATCAGCTAGGAGGGGCAATGGCATGGTGTGTTTGAAGTTTCTAGATCTTCCAGAGTTTAATTGCAATGCATCTGACGCCAATGGCTACACAGCCCTGCATTATGCCTCAATGCATGGTAAAGAGAGACTGATTACTGAAATTGTCAAACGGTCAGAGGATGCCATAAACACTAGAACCCCTGAGGGATTGAGTCCTTTAGATCTGGCACGAGCATTTGGACATATTGACCTGGGGTTCAAGATGGTTACCACCATGGGCGCATTGCAAGGATCAGGATTTGGCACTGCCATGACACAGAGCTGGTTGTCTCGCTATCTAAAGGAAAACGAAACAAAAGGACAGAAAAACACATTACTAATGTCTCCAAATGGATCACCGAGTCGAAGCATGGATATTGTCACTCTAGTTATTCAGGGGAATGATGATGCTGCAAGGGCAATACTAGAAGTAGCACAGGAATCTATATTGGCCTTGATGCTCTTTGATTACAACAGCTACCCCTTGCTGCATTTGTGTTCACAAACAGGCTCTGCCATGACTTTAGAAATTCTTCTCAACATGATAGAAGTTCAGCCAACACTGGATCTTAAAAGTTACCTACAAAAAGAACGTAAAGGTAAAATTCCTTTGTGTGTAGCCATTGAAAACTGCAATGCTAACTGTGTACGTATACTGTCTGGTTGTTTCTATCCAACAGAGTGGCAATATGGTCCAACAAAAGAATCCATCCTCCACTTTGCAGCCAAAACTAACAATGAAGAAATTATACAAGTACTAACAGAAAAGGCAGATTTTGCTTTTCTTCAGGTACAAGATAAAGATGGTCTGATCCCAGCAACTACATGCATTGCACTAGGAAACCACGCAACAGCTAAATATTTTCTTGGAGGACTTAGGTTTGCTGAAAAGATGCACCATGAGCATACAACAACATCATTCTGGTGCATCCTCTGTCTGTTGGACCTCTGTATTGGATGGTCTCGGGTGTTCTTAGAAGGCAATGAGATAGCTTTAAATGGAAAAGGGAGAAATATTTTTCTTCGTCATCGCACAGAGTCTGGATTTTGTGTGTATTCACACAAGGGGAACAAAGCAACAAAAAGTCACACTTTGGACAATATCCACAAATGGATACAGCAAGGAGCATCTCGTGATCTGCTTAGCTCAACACTTGCCACTATGCAGTATTCCATGAATGGATTCAAATCAGAGCTGTTCCTCCTCCTCAGCCAAATGACACGTTTTGAAGCTCTTGAAAAACTCATAAAAGTTGGTAAAAATGAAACCGCTTGCTATTTGTATGAGAAACTCTGCCCAACACTAGAAAAGAATGACAGAATGGTCTATTTCTTGAAAGCAGTTGCTTATGGTAGAGTTCCTGTGGTGAAAAAGATTCTTGAAATGAGTGGAGAGGAGTTCTCACAACTTAAATTCAAGGGAGAATACTCAGCTCTGGATTTAGCCGTTGGTTTTGGACATAAAGAGCTCTTCCATGAAGTGATCCACGCATTTGAAACACCATCGGGTTTGAATTCCTTGCAGTTTTTAGAAAGCTGTACTGATATTTTACCTCAGACTGTGAGATGGAGCTTGGGCAAGAGTCGGATAGGGGACACTGAGTGGAGAGAGTCTATAAACTACGATGAAAACCGATTGTCCCTGGTTGATGTCTTCCTTCTAAAAAACCCATTAGTCAACTCATTCCCGGAGACGCTCCTTCCTCGGGATATCATGCCTATCATGTTTAAAGGAAGAAATATCGAGGTAAGGGAACATCATCATCATCATCATCATCATCATTATTATTGTTATTATTATTATTATTATTATTATTATTATTATTATTATTATTATTGTTGTTATTATTATTATTATTATTATTGTTATTATTATTATTATTATTGTTATTATTATTATTATTATTATTGTTAAAATACGCTTTTATACTTATCTTATTATTACTCTGAGGAGAGTGCATTGAGGTTATTTGTTTCAGTGCTATTTTTTCAATTGAATGTGTTTTATCATTATTGTTGTTTTTATTATTATTATCATTATTGATATTGTTAAAAATCCCACACTAGGTGAATCATCAAAGCATGTCAGCAGCAATCACAGAACTTGGAGTGACAGACACATGGTTGACATCATTATTGGTCTCGAAAGCTGTTCTTGGACGTTATTATGGGGACATAGTGGAAACTTCCAATGCCTGGGAGGAAGTGGAGAAGATCGTCATTTCTTGTGTGACAGCCTCCTCAAATAGCGGAGCAAGGGTGGAACTCAAAGGCAATGCCTTGCTTGATGTTGTACAGGTAAGTGTTTGTCTAATCTTTTTATAATGATGATAATAAATTATCACAATGATGATAATAATAATAAGAAGAATATATACAAGTACATATTAAACTTGTACTATTACAAAAACATTTGTCCTCCACATGTTTCAATGTTTTAGAACAAATTGGCTATGAATAAATTAAAGTACAATGGCTATGCAAATATTGATACTTCAAGCCAATTATAAGATAGTCAAACAATTCATTTGCAGCGAGGTCTAACTCTAACAAAACAGAACATGAAAATTGTTCAATATTTATGTGTTCTTAGACCAGATAAATCAGATGTCAGTCCACTGAAATTTGATTTTTCTGGTTTCAAAACAGATGAAATTTTGAAGTTTTTGATGTATCTGGTTAATAGTTTGAGAAAAATACCTTCAGCATTGAAAGGGTTAATATCATATTCCCAATTTCGCCTCCAGGTGATTAAGACAACCAATAGCCTAGGGGAGCCCACCTTCCAAGTATCCACTTCCTCATTCCCAACTGAGCTTACCCCTTACCATGGCCTCAAGGACAGGATCAGAGATGAGGTTCTGCCTGGTGTGCAGAGACAGGTAGGCATTGGACCAACTCTTAGTTATTGTTACACTATGTTGGATCATATTTTTTGGAACCATTACCAAAGGAAGCCTCTAAATGATGAACGGTCCGTCGTATGATAGTAACCTTAGAAAGTAAATAAAAGAGTGTACACAAGCACTCGTGTTTATCAGAAAAACAGTCTTGTAATCTTGTGTATACTTTACAGTCTGATGATGATGATGATGATGATGATGATGAATTTTTAGGGAAGAGTAAATGGGGAAAAAAATTCAATGGTTGTACCTTTCACTTCCAAAAAGCCACATTGAACATCTGAAACTTCTAGCTAGCATGATCTTGTTCTCTTTGCCCTCTTTTGATCTAGAGCAAATAGTTTGAAAATTAGGTTTTCTCAGTAGCATAGCAAAGCCTCATTGTCTTGCTTTGCATTAAAGAAACACATTAAAGTCATAGTAGGATTATATTTTGTTTTCACAAAAAAGTATAGACTATTGTATGATCTCTTTACAAAATCATATATAAAATTATGTTGAACACTATCTACTTAAGTCTACTAAGGGATTTGATTTTGTGACCAATATTTCTTTGTTCTGTCTCTTTGTAGATGAAAGAAGAGTTGTTTGGCCTAGAATTTGAAGTTACCATAGATTGGAACACAGTGGAAGCATCTCATGACTTCATTCTTCAACGTCAACTATTATTGGCTCTAGAGGGCAAAGGTCACAGTGGGCCAGCTGCCGGCCTCCTGAATGCTGTCAAGTTATGTGGTGAAATGCTTAGAGACATTGAGATACTGTACAACAAGGAAACAGTCATGGTGAGCTCTCTATTTTGCCAACACACATGCATTATGAAAAGATGTATTGTAAAATGTGTGTAGCTGATCAGCTCTGTAAGCAGAAAAATCTTATATATAATATAATGCAGACTTAAAATTTTCTGTATATATATATTTATTTTTTTAATGTATTATTTACTTTTTTTGGGTCAAGATGGCATTTTAGCATTATGAGTTATCAAACTTATTTACCAGATTCTTTCTGTTTATTGTCAACATGTATCTAATTTGTGCTAAAGGACCCTCCTTAGTTTTTAAGAAAATATTTCTTACCATTAGCCATTGCACTCCTTTATATTGCTTTGAATTAAATTCAAAACTAATGTATAGATGCATTTGATAAAAATTCTCAAACTCTCCTTTGCAGAACATGCTGAGCCTGTTTGAAAACGTCAAGGAAATCCAAATTAAATACATACGAGTGTTCCCAAAGAGCAAAGACAGTATCTGGCTTCCAAGTGAAGGCAAAATTGTCTGGCATTTTTCTCTGGAGGAAGGAAAAGCAAAATACACGACCTCTCTCTTCTCACTTAGTATACTTTCCCAAATGTTCCACACAGTGGCGTTATGCCTTTCCCACAGCACTAGGATTTTCATGACAGACAATGACGAATATCAAAGGACAAACGGGTCTGCAAAAAGACAGCCTTTGAAAGCAAAGTCTTCCTCATCACCAACTCCACCAATCCTTTTGGTCAAATGGAGGAGCTTTATGTTTTTGAATCGGTTGAAGGTCCTTATTCAGTTTGTAGACAATTCAGTGACACCCCTCATAACTCAGATAGCTACCCAGTACAAAGCGATGCTTCGGTTAAAAATGCCAGTGCATACCATTCTTATTCAAAATACCATGACAGAGGAAGAAGCCGGACTGTCTTTTGATGAGGGAGTGCTGGTGATCACGATAAATTCTTACAGCGTTGCACACAAACCATGGATGGTGGCTCCGCTTGATGCCAGTAGATTTTTTTCTGAACTAGAAGTCTCCTATCTTAGCAAGAAATGGAGAGCTGGATCCATTAATGTCACTGCCAGCCGCCATAGAGCGCTCACCACTTTGTTAGAGAACCTTGGGTTTCCCATTGACTTGCCGATGGCGGGCCAAAACATTCTGGAGATGCTGTGTAGAATGGAGTCCCGGCAAATGGTTCATCCGTATGAACTTCTTAAAATGTTCAGCTCTGCTTTGTACAAGAACATCGCCCAGGGATACATTGATAGCGTCATCACCAAACTTTCATTTAGCAGACATTTTTGGCTTGTGGGCAAATGCAAGGCTCCAGCTGGTGTCTATAGCTGGGTGAGGCGTAGCGAATTGATGGACTTGTCTTTGATTCATCAAGTGCTTGTTTATTCTTTACAACCAAATAACAAGCAGCCACGGTTTTCACTCATGCATAAAAACCTCCTCTTAAAAATGTCCCCAACTCGAATTTTAGGGATCTGGTATAAAATATCCACCATTAACATCTACGAGACACTGAGACATTCAGCAATTGACAAGGCACAACTCGTTGTCCTCAAAGAACAAGCTTTTCTTGTCATATCATCTCGTTTTGTGGAATCATTCCTCACAAGCCTTCCTGAGGCAGTATCCGTCGGATTTATGTCCAACTCATCTCATACAGCATGTATTTCCTTTGATGAAGCTTTTGCCAGACCTCTGGATATTTACATGGACAACAAACCCAAATCATCCCTGTCATCCCCAAATCCAAAAACCACCTGTCTTTCTTCTGTTCAGAATTATGACTTTATGACATGGCAACTTGGTATCTCAAAGGGCTTTAATGTTGTTTTTGAAAATCAAGACCTAAGTCCAGCTGGGGATTCCTCTTCAACTCTACATCCTTCATTTTATCTATCATACGCAACTTATATAACTTTAAAAGATGTCACAGACTTCAACCTCTACAACAAACCCATCAGACAAGTGATGGTATCCATTTTCAGAAAACTAGTCAACGTCACTATTGGCACCTCAATCCCGACAAAATGTGTGGACCTCATCTCAGGAGAGGACTTTGAAGAGAGTGTTGATGTGTACATTCTGTCTGCCCAGGACGTTCATGTCATGTGCAGAGGTACTCTGTGGTCTGGGCCAGATGCTGGATCCTCCTATTCCCAGACCATGCTGGTGGCTCTCTGCAGTGTCTTCTTGCAGCAAGCCAAGTCACGATTATCCAACGTACTGGCAAAGAACATCAAACGGGCAATCAACCCTTCAGATATCAGATTTAAAGTAAGTATACCCACATATGATGCTGCACAGTTACCCTTGCCTTAAGCATATTATCATAACAATGTCTATGAATATTTCTATCTATCTTTCTATCTTCTATCTATCTTCTTTCATTGCTTTCTTTTATTTATTTAAATATTTTCAACCAAAGAACAATTTAAGTGGGTTTTTAAAAAATTTATTGAACATATCTTAAGACCTGATATTAAATGTTGATATCCCAATCTGATATTATGGTATTGATGGCAACTAAACATTACATTTTACCATCCAGGGGCGGATAACCAGTGCAGATCAAGTGACTACTCTATCCACCACCAAGAAGTCTGTGGGGTCATTGGAGAAAGCCATCAACCGAATCCTTACCATGAGCTCTGCCGGCACAAGAAAACTGAAGATGGACTTAGCAAGTAAGTCTTACTGATTAATTGATACCTTTTTACATCTGACTTTTCAACATATCATTATCAAAGTGGGTGTCTTGGCTAAATAAGGAGCTAGAGGAAATATTTTGTGGCTGATTCAAAAGATTCAGAAAAATTAAGACATCATATAATAATGTTAGCCATCACTCAGCACAGTGAGAGAACTGCTTACTTGCTTTAAAGACTTAATTCAGAATTTTCTCTTCTAAATCTTTGTATGGCTGTATGGTTGCATCTTGTGTACCATTGGTACATTTGTAAATTGATACACAACAGAACCCTGACAGAGTGTTGCAACTCTGGATCAAAACTGTAAAGCAAAAAGACTCCAGTTGTATTGAGTCTTTATAACCTTCAGGAAATACACAGTTTTTTGCATTGCTCATTTAAAACTATTCTAAGTTATTCAAGTCACATGCTATTCTCCCTGAATGTAAAGCAATAAGAGGTCATTAACCCTACCATACAACAAATATTCTGAATATATTATCTCAATGCTGGCGTGTAAAATATTTTATCACACAAACCCGAAAACCTTTAATTTATAATCTTTTATACTGTGACCAGAATAGGTATGTGTTTAGATGAAATTTAAGGTTTCAATCTTTATCATGAGGCAAGCAGCTGTGTGAATTATATTTATCATTATGATTATTTAAGTTATATAATATGAGACATCAACTTTTCATCGAGTTTTGATAAGAAGGGGACATAAAGGGAAAAGAAGATATTATGTGGCTAAGACAAAGGGGTAAATACCATCAAAGCCTCAACACAGTAGGCTAATCACCTGCTTGCTATT
The DNA here is from genome assembly GCA_031471865.1 of Melibe leonina. Lineage (NCBI taxonomy): Eukaryota > Metazoa > Mollusca > Gastropoda > Nudibranchia > Dendronotidae > Melibe > Melibe leonina. Next base: position 15,984 of record JAUEKZ010099499.1, on the reverse strand, counting down.
GTCTTGATCCAAATTTGGTCTCCTCCTAGTTTTGTGATTGGTTATTTTTGGGTGTAGGGATGTATCACTTGTAAGATTGCTCCATTAGTAACCAGACACAGAACTGGACCCCAACACTGCATGAATCAGTATTAAGGGTTGGAAAGCAAAACACATAAACAAAATGATTGACCTAACATTATTTCCCAGGTGTGGAGTTCAGTGAACACACCAGCGGTCCAGTGGTGACCTTTGACAGTGGTGTGTTGCGGTGCTCCCTATTCAAAGTGGCAGAGGAGGTGGACCAGAAAACTGTGGACAGAGACTTCCTCATGGCTGTGGATGAAGAGGAAGGGAGGCGACTCTTGCAGGGCCATGATGTATGTTAAAAAAGGATGTGCTCACTTTGATTCAGACTGTTTATTCAGCAATTCTTTGGATTAAATGTGGCAAATTGCTCCTTTATACTTTTCTTACAATCTGTTTTTGTACTTGAATATACAGCAACTCTCGCCCAGTTCTACCTCAAGGACTGTAACTTCTAAACCCTTTTTTTTTTTAAGAACTGCATTCTTTGAACTATCGTTTTCTTCAGACTATAAGTATTGGTAAAGTCATGATAAATTATTTTTTTAAAAATAAACTTCCTTCACATTTAAAAAATCCTTCATTTTTACTAAGTTGTCATTATAGATACTCCTAGCCTCAAATACTCTTTTGTGACTTTCATCTTTTCCATGGTCAGTTTTTGTTTCTTTTCCTCCTATGTCTGTGTCTTTGTCTTATTTGCTCCTATTAAGATACGCCTTGTTATTGGATACACTATGAATCATTTATTCCTTTCACAGTTCAACAATGTTCGCAGTGGGCTCAGCCACCGATGGCCATCAATGGGCATTGAAGACTGCCAGAGCGTGACTACTACTGAGGTGCTGACAGGTCTCCGAGATCAGTCAACACTAGACAAACAGAGGATTGCGAAACATCACAGTGATAGCTCGTATGTTCCCAGCTAAGTGCCTGGATAGGGTGAAATAACAGTTGATACAAATTCACACTACATCTTCAAAAAGTCAATAAAATCCTTCTTAAGGACCGAGACAAGGACTTTTCAATACAAGGATTTCTTAGAAATTTTTAGGAGTGAACTCTGTCTCAGTAAAAGAAATTATGATTTTTTTAATACATGCAATTTATTGCAGGCTTTTAATTCTTTGAGAATAAGTAAAATATAATTCAGTAATCTTCCTATTATTAAAATGCGTGTTATCGTAAGAAAGTTATCATTCTTAATTATCATCATTGTTATGATCATCATTATCATCATCATCATTTACTTCATAACTATCACCCTCAACATCATCTTCTTCCCCATCAGCATCAACATCATTATTGATATTATGATGCTATTATCATCTTTACAACCAATAAACGTTTATTGCTAGTACTATCATCATCACTCCCCAGACACGTGGTCCAGTGTGCTGTCAAGCGCCTGTTTACGGGTGTGGAGATTGGTCGCACCTCCAACATCATGGATTCTTTGGATATTGGAGCCAATGTCAACTCCATCAATGAGGTGGGCTGATGAGGGTTTGTTGGCTATTGAACGGGGTTGTTGCTCTTGATATTTATTTCATTCTACCCCTCTTTGCTAGACCCTTGCAAAGTTGTTGCATTACCTTAACTAGACTGGGGCAAAATTGAGACAACAAGACTAGACATTTATAATAACAGCTACATCCCTCCTTTTTCACCTCCTTCTTCCCCCTTCACCTCCTTCTTCCCCCTCCTCCTCCTCCTTCTGATTCTCATCTTCCTGCTGCTTCCTCTTCTTTTTCTTCTTCACAAATTCAACATTTAAAAATATTTTGACAAAAGTTTTCAAGGAATTCCTAGAAAGATAGCATAATTTAGGCAAAGACAACAAAGAGAAATACATAGTTCAAGCGCATCTTTAAATCGAATTTATATTAACATCCCACACTGTAGGAAACAACATCAGACCATTATTATAGTCCACAGGGTCTCTGTATGTTAAGCTACATTGGTGGACAAAATCCATTTCTTTTCTTCTTGATTTACTCTCTCTATCTTTGCCACAGAATGGGGAGACACCACTGATTGTGGCTGCTAAGTCGAGAAACTACACCATCATTGACCTGCTGCTGTCAAGAGGGGCTTCCACACAGTTTGCAGATGTTGTGAGTCATTTCTTTTTTAGTCAAGCTTGATTTACTTTCTCTCACTCTCTCTCTCTCTATGTCTCTCTCCCTCTCTAACACATTCTCTCTCACTCTCTCTCTCTCTCTTTCTATTTTTCTCTCACACACAATCTTTCTCCCGTTTTTTCCCTTGTACATCTTCTGCAGACTTTTTTGAAGGTCAGTTTGAGGATGTAACCAGGTGATAAGATAATGTGACATACCAATGATTTCCAATATCATCATTAATTTTGCTTTTCTTTTGAATATTACATCTTTTTTTTTTCTCATTTCATCTATGTCTACACCAGACTTATTATATTATCCTTAAACATTTCAGATGGGCGTCACAGCCTTGCATTACGAGGCTGGTCAAGGGGACAATGAGGCAGTCAAACTGATGCTCTCCTATGGAGCTGACCCTAACGCCCAAGACCTGGTAATCAATAACTTATTATGCATGCCACCTAATTACATATTACAGGTAATTTATTCCAAGTATGTTTTATCGGTTCGTAAATGGGGGATGAAAGAAACAGCCATATAAAAAAAGAAGGAACTTTGAATGCATGTTCTCTTAACTTTGAAGTATATATATACAAAATTTTTATCGTCTTTTTGATAAATTCAACTAGTTCCTTATATTAGTGTGCAACTGTTTGTATTTTCTAACATGCTAGCGAAGGCAGAAAGGCAATACTTGTTAAAAAAACCATGCCATCCCACAGGTCAGACTTAGAGACAACTCCAAGCTGCAGACTAAAACTAAAACCATCATAAGTAAAGATTATGAAGTTCATTTTTATCTTATCTTTCTGTCCAGTATGGCAGAACCCCATTGCACTATGCAGTGGTGCGGGCCCACCAGGAAACTGTCGACCTCCTTGTCTTTTGTGGTGCTGATGCCTCAATATTGAATAAGGTAAAACATTTTTCAAAGCAATACATACTCTTTATAGATAATAATTGGTCTGTTATCAAATTATTTCATTTTTGAGGAATTGTGTAATATTGGTAAATTCTGTTCAATGTAGTGTATCTTGGAAGCAATACATAGGCCTACAGTCCTTTTTTTCTCTTGGTCATCAAATAATTAATTTGTTTTTTGAATCCTCAAAGGCACATCAACAAAAAATGAAAAGGAACATATTTTAAAAAGCAGTTACAACTTCCAGACTCTTTGCTAATATTGTGATAATGATAACCCTTGTAATTAACTTCATATGAAAAAAAGACTTACGAGAACAGCTTTTGTTATCTTATTCAAGGGCAAGATTAAGATTTACAAAATACAATCTATATATAATCTTTTTTTCAGGATGAAGAAAGCCCCAACAGTCTAGCCCTTAACAAATCTGTCAAAAAGTCTTTGAAAGAGACTGACTTGATTATCAGAGGGCTAAAGACGGGGTGAGTATAAACAAAAATAGTTTACATTAGAGATGTGTCAATCAAAATGTTTCAAATCTAAGTAGAAATTGCCAATATATCCCCATTCTGCATAGACTTGGGTATAATACATTTTTTTGTTATCTTGCTCCAGATTCTTAGTGTTGTTTTTGACATTTTAAAAAAAATATTCTTTTTTACCCAATTGATATTGATAAATGATACAATTACCAAGATAGCTCCATCTATCAATTTGCTCTTTTAAAGTATATATCATTCCATTCCAGCAATGTGTCCATTGAGCACCTGACCCTTCAAGCTGACACAATCTACAGGATGGCAGGCACAGGACTGACGGTTCGAACCCCTTCAGGCATGGGACTGGCAAAGACAAGTTTGATGGTCAGGCGGGTGGTGCCAGAGTACAGGTCAGTTACTTACTACTCTTAGAACACCTTGCATCATTCAATCAGCTATACATTTAGTCACTCACTTAATCTCTCATTCACTTACTTGCTCACTCTTCCACTCATTCTCCTCACACACACGCAAACAGTCATTTACTCAATGACTTACCCACTCATTCATTGACTCACTCACTCACTGATTCACTCACTGATTCACTCACTAATTTAATCACCCTTCAGCTTGTTCTCACTCGGGCCATTCATCAGTTACTTCTTACTTTTTAATTACTTATTTACAAAATTATTTACTTGCTTACTTACTTACTTAATCACTTACTTGCTTACTTACTTACTTTACTTACCTACCTACCTTTTTGGGAAGGTGTAGAGTGATACAAATGCACACCTAGTTGTTTTTTTTCTACTGCACCTTTTGAAAATCTCTTATACAGTCATATGAGAAATTACAAAGTTTTCTTTATATTCCTCTCTTTTCTCCTGTGTTACTGGCATTCTATTAATGTTTTGATAAATTTGTTCATTGTCATTTCAGTTTATATGGACCGCAACCAGATGACTTTGAGCTGCTTTTGTCTGATGTTTATGACTTCCGTATTTCTGGCGCATGTGTAGAAGAGCCACTGCTCCTACAATTTCCAGTTTATGCCAAAGCAGAACAGTATGAGGACATCCTTATCAAGACTGATGACAATATTTACTCCACACCCATTAGGATAGGACGAGACATCACCCACGACAAGGTAAGAATGGCAAGGAAAAATAGCAGGGTGGGGGGAAAGGAGGTTAAAGAATTTATAATATACACTTGCGCACATGCATAAATAACATACCCACACATGCACATAATCATAATCTCAATCTCACATATATCATGATGACATACAATACACATACACACATACAGGCATGAACACACCTTCTTCTATCATTCCTATATCAACATTTATATAATTTCTAAAAGTGTGTGAACATTTTATAGTTGGGTATACTCAGATAACATATTCTGGTTGAAAGAGGGGTGGGAGAGAGGGAGAGTCAGTGTAATTTCATGAGAGATTTCTGGGTCTTTTGAATACTGTAAACTTAAGGATGGAAGAGACAGGGGCAACCAGCTGGAGAGAGTGAGACAAACAGAGGGATAAAGAGAGAAAGAAGAGAGAGAAAGAGACTAACAGAGATTTATAAGGGTGGGGGTCTATTCATAATTAATGATTGCTAGATTTGCATGATTCCTATTAATACTGGCTTTTGAAAGATAATCATTCTTTTTAATTCTAATCATCAGCAAAACCCTCAGTGGATGTGTCATGCCAGTCTCTGCCTCCACGGGATCAAATCCATTGTGCTGGTGACCAGGTCCAAAGCGGAAAAGTTTTCGGTCACACCCTCTGGCCTTGACTTTCACTCTGTCCTTGACCCTCTCCTCAGGCTTCATTTCAAGAATGGCTCTGTTGTCCGGGACTGTGACGTCATGGTTGAGGTAAAATTATGTGTGTGTGCGTGGGCAAATATGTATGAATTACATTTATGTCTAACAAGATTATATTGATAAAAGAATCACAAAGGCACATGCATGCTTATCAGGTCAAAATAACAAGGGGTTATGCACAGGGTAGCATACATGCCTTGCAAGATCAGGAAGGGCTTGTCAAACGAACAGTGACTATATTTTTCTTTATTAGAAAATGCAATACAATGTTAATTTGGTATTCTCTCACAAAATTCATTTAAATGTAATCAGTTTTGGTGTTTCAAAAATACAGACTCAATCTTATCTAAATTCAATGAAATTCTAATTAGTTATCAAGTTTTTAACAATTTTCTCAAAACTGTACGTGTGTCCTTCTTGTAAGGTTAGAGTGGGACTCAACTAATGTGTTTTAGTACAGTACTACCCAGGCTTATGTGAAAGTGCTATTGTTGTTATTGTGTTGTTGCTGGGGCTATTGTTTTCACTTTTGTTAATATGTATGAATGTGTGTATTTATTGCCTTTGAATGCAGTGAATAAAAAGGAAATTAGATATAATTTTCATACAGTGCAACTTCCAGATAACGACATCTCTGAATAGCGACATTCTCTGGATAACGACATAGGCCCCTGGTCCCAATTGATTTGCTATATAACATTAGTAATAACAGCCTCTAAATAGGGACATACATTCTTGTAAAACCTCTGGATAACGACATCGAGGTTGTAACTGTTGACGTATGACCCTGTTTTTCCCATCCAATAAGATCTTCTAGAAAAGACTAGTCATAGCCAATTAGATCGCTTTATCAATCAGCCAATAAAATCACTTTATTTTGTTAAACAACCACACAATGAGAATGCACATCATCGGCCATCGGAAGGCTAATAAGTTTAGCCTAAGAGACGGTGATCCATTAGCACTGACCACTGACCACTTCGCTTCACACCGACGAATCAAAAAATACAATGTCTACCCCAAACAGAAAAAGGAAAATCCTTACCATCGATGTCAAGCTGTAAATACTCGCCGATATCGACAAAAAGACAATAACAATAATGAAAAACACATTTCAAACGTATCAGTGACTCGCGGGAGACAACCAGCACAACACATTATTTCATTGACAGATTTACCACACCCCAATGTCCGCCATCTTGGAAATTTCTAGATAACAACATTTCCAAATAACGACATAATTTTATGGTCCCGAGTGATATCGTTATCCGGAAGTTGCACTGTATTTCTGTTGTTCAATGGCTAGGTTTTTTTATAATTTTGTGACGACTACTTAGGACTTTTGCAATTTATTATGCTTTCAGGTGACAAGCAAACCTAGCTATGAAGAGGAGGACTACGACTCCATCCTGTCTATGTCCCATTTCTATGACTTTCGAAGTTCCAACAATCTCAGCCTGCATGAGAACATTACCATCAGCATGCCACTGCCTGAAAACTACTTGGGTAAGTTGATGTCTTCTTCTTTTTAAGGGTTATTTTGTCTTATCTTTTTTATTTTTTTTATTGTTTTCTTTATTTTATACAGTCCTCATTTAATAAATGCACACTTTGGGAGGGGATGAAAGTGTGCATTTACATATAGCTACATAGTTTTTAGGGAATTCCTTTTCATCTCTGAAAACACCTATTGTTAAAGGCTTGACATCTTACATAAAGTCAATAACATTAGGTAGAAGAACAGCCCCACAAAGTCAGTGGGCTTATCTTCATAAGTCATACAAGCCTGAATTCGCTTCTATTAAAACAGACCCTGTTCTTCTAGTCAATACATCGACTTCAAGATTATAGAGTGTACTTTTCCACTGGAAACTACCACTACCAGAAGCATCTACTTGTAACTCACCACTGTCAGTATTCAAGATAGAACTAACTATTCTTAGGCTCTGGACCATCATCTTGATTGTCGTAATCAGTTTTACATCACTCTCATATTGTACACCTGTTTCCTCATCAACATTACTATCAAAATCATTGTTTGTATTTGTAGGCAAATTACTCACCAGGTTGGAAAAAAAGTTGAAAGTCATTTCATGGTTGTGCCAAAAAAAGTTACTTCCTATTTTAAAAATCATATCTCAGCTGCTATTTTATTAGTTCTCAATCTATAAAAAGTAAACAATACTTCAGACTGTACTCAGCTGCATCCCTATTCCTTTCTGAAAAGTAGATTTCAAAGATTAGCAGTATCTAATATTTTTAGAAATGGGCATCACATGAGGGTAGAGGCCTCTTAGAGTTACTTTATATTTGATAATCAAGCCACATGGGATGTCTGTTCAGTCTTAAGTTTAATCAAATCTCTTTTTCTTCTGTGAATGATATATTGGCCTATTCCATTTGTAAGTATTTTAACCAATGATATATCTATCAGTCAGTCATTTCAATGTTCATTTGCACAGGTCATGGAATGCTGCATGTCTTGATGAAAGAACACACAAAGCAACATGATGGCAAGAAAGACTGGGTGGAAATCATGCAAAATCCTGACTATGCCAAAGATGTGGTTACTTTGAATATTGCCAGCTTTGGACAGTAAGCCAAGTCTCCCCTCCCCCTCTATGCAACATTTATTTGAGAAATTTAAGAGCACACCACAACTCTCAAGTGAAGTGAATCAGTGAAAGTGAAAAAAAGAAAGGAAATGTCAAATAAAATGAGTGTTGAACAGAAATGACAGCAAGCAAAGACTAGAGAAGGCTCCCTAATCACTTTCTTCTTGCAATGGAATAAATGCAAGGGATAAAAAGATATCTAGTAGAGGCTACATATTGTATGTGCAGTTTTTTTTTATTGTCTATATTTTTCTATAACTCTTTCAGTTTATGTCTGATGGAAAGAAACCCTCACTACAAACACCCCACTGCACACGATGAAACCAAAATTGACCCAGCTAAAATGGCTGCTTCCCTGTTCAATAAAGCCAAGAGGAGAGAGTACAGTTCATGCTTCTTAGCCATGGCAAAGATGAGACCAGGCCCCAAAAGTAACACAGAGGCTGAAGTAGTGATAGAGTGCATAATTAGCACCAAAATACATGCACGGCTTCAGGTAAATATGTATATGCAGTCTTAGCTTTTACTTTCATTCAAGCAGTGCTAAAATATTTTGTTGATATGTTTGCAGTACAAGTTGCATTTTCTAAACTTACCTGAGTAAAATTTGTACAGTAAAGTGGTGCTTCATGTTTAGCGATATCCGAAATAAAAAGAGCTTGTGGTGCTTCATGTTCAGCGATATCCGAAATAAAAAGAGCTCAGGAATAACAATACTTTTTCAAATCCCAATTTTTTCCATATTGTTTCTTTATTACTATTAAAGAAATATCTGTTTTAATACAATATCAAGCAATCCAGAAGCCTGAAATAACGAGAGCCTGACCATAATTATTTTTTCTTTGGATTAACACCACTAGGGCAAGGAAGCCCTTGCAAATGAAATGTTTAGCAACACACACTAAACAGTCTATCATCAATGTGACCAGTTAAAACCACTAGGCTGGCTGTATATTCCACTATTATCTAGGGGTTTCAAGTGTTCACACTGGTGTTAGTGTGTGCTGAACTGCAAGGCCAGTGCCTTCATTTACAAGTTGTGTTAATCGAAAAAAATATTGTGGTCAGGGATTCTTTCCGAGTAAGAGTTTTTTTTTTATTAAACCCTATAGATTTTAAAGCCAAAAATCGGGGAAATGAAATCACTTTGGATTAGTTTCAGATCAAGGGTTTTTTGATTATCCATAGACTGGACATCAGGAATAGTGAGAGCTTGGGAGTATTGATATTTTTTGCTTGTAATGAAGGTTCTTGTTATATCCGAGCTCCACTAAAAATACAGTATATCATTTGCATAAAATATCCCCTAAATAACATGTAAAACTGAAGCTTATCTTTAATTGATTGATCAAGCTCTCATCTTTGTTTTAAAAGTACTTTTTACATTACTTACCTCTACATAAAAGAAAATGCTAATTGATTTTAAAGTGCATTACATTATTTTATCTTTGTTTGTTCCTATAGCACTGGAAGCAGCTTGGCTTTGTCGATCTGAAACCCAGCTACACAAGAGAATTTGTTACTAGCCCAGCCCAAAAATTTGTTTTCAAAATGGTTGGACCCTGTGAAAAAACAGGGGTAGCCATGCCTCCATTGCAGGTCTGTGATTAGTTCAAGTGTAGATTATGTTTTCTCTGAATGATAAAAATATCTTCCAAAAACAAAATGTTTCAAGGCATCAAAGAATGGGTACAGTTGAATGTTCAATGACGGAAAAAGGCATCACACTGATAAAATTAACTGTTCAGTTTCCAGAAATGTTTCACTTGAAAATAGAGATACAAAGCACCAAGGATAAATGCTTACTATACTGGAAAACAGAACAAAAAGTGGGCAAAAATTTTGACAGAACAATGCGGGTTAATTCTGAAAATTTCTTGTAAGGTGTGTACCTCTATTTTTCTCTTTTCATCAATCTCTCTTTGTCTTTCTCTCTCTCTCTTTTCATAGTAGTGATTCACTGCCGTTTACTCATACCAATTTTTTACAACTTTTCTAGTTCCACCCAAAGAGGAACAATTGCGTCAAGTTCCTTGTCCGTCAGAAAGACAATGCCACAATCAAGCAAGGCCGTGTGGACATTTCTCTGTACAGTACTACTGAGTCACCTCGACCTGCAAAACTTCTCAGGTACCACAGTCCCAAAAGATGGTGCTGTTGATAGATTAATAGACTCTGAAAATTTTACAGTATATTTGAAAAATGGTGTATTCACTCTTGTATCCACCAAAATTTATTGTTTTTAACAACTATCAATAGAAGTACTGTGTCGTCAAAGTTGAAGTAATCTAGCACAAGAATATTAATTACATTGTTTTTTATTGCTGAGGACGATTCTGATGTAGACAAAGGTTTTGATTGAAACTGCATTGAATGATGATGTATTAAGTGAAATAGACTAGTTTAGACCTCCTTGGTCTAGAGCCTAGTCAAACGACTTGCTCAAATCAGTTGGAGCTGTATTCTACCTATATTTTTATTGATAATCAATATTTATATCATCCACAACTTAGTCAGAGCATTGAATCCCTGCAGACCGAGGGAACACGCAGTAATCATTTTGTGGAGGAGCAGCTTTCCAGCATCCCACTTTTCTTGCAGTGGACGGCAGAACCAGGGGACACCAGAGGCCAGGACAGCCTGGAAAAAGTTGTGTTGTCCCCCTTTGATGCTGCTGTTATCAAAGCAGGTACTGGTATTGTAATATCTTCAGCTCTCAATGCCAGCAATAAGGGAAGGAGGAGAAGAGGAAGAATAATAAGAAGAAATGAGATTAAGAATTCTCTTGTGGGATTTCCCTACATTTTCTTTTTTTCTTTTTTGGGTTGGTGGGGTTCTTTTTTGGTTCTGTTTTTTGGGGTTGTTTTTTTAGGGCGGGGGGGGGGGGGGGGGGGGTTTGGGCCGGCGTTGATTTCTTTATCTTCCAGTGTCCATCTTAGTAAAATCAATGCAACTATGCAGCATCAAAGCAAAGGCAATAATATATTTATTTATTTCATCACCTTATGCGAACAGATATCAGGGGGAGTGCCTCGCCCACTCTATCAGAGCTGCCAGAGGCAACAGCTTTGATCAAGACAGAGACTGTCCCTACCACTCATCAGACAATTGCTGAACAACCAGTCCTTGAGAAAAAGGAGGAGCCCTCGTTACCTGCTGGCAAGACCACTGCAAATATTGCACAGTCGAAACAAACTAAGTCAAAATCAAAAGCAGTCACAATACCAAGCAAAGGTGTCTCGAAAAGAGATGGTAAGCAAATGTCATGAGATATAGGTGGAATTATTGATATTTATTAGATTTTCTTCTTTTTGATCTTTCTATCATAACGATGATGGTTCTGATTTTTTTCCAGTCTATGATGAGGGAAGGAATTGTATATCATTACATCAACTCATATTTTCATTGAAATACACTTACAATACTAAAGTCAAGCTTTTCTTATATGCCTGGTTTCATTTGGTTAAATGAATGAAATCAAAAGTATTAAAACTTAATTTTGATCTTTCTTTTGTTTCTTTTTTCTTCTATAATTGGATGCTACTTATAGCTTACCTATTTTTTGCAGAGTAGGTTGTAATTCTATTTTCATTTTATTTCATTTTTTTGTCTTCCAAAATATCAGGACATCTTCGAGTTGCCACTCCAGGTCGGTTTATCAGGAGCATCTCTCCTGTCAGGAAAATGTCCATGCCTGTTTCAGAGGTGCCTTCGACAGACGACAGCTCCAGCCAATGCAGTCCCACTCCGAGGGGAGACGGAGGACTGCTGGAATGGCTGGCTGAAAACCTTGGCACAGACTGGTTCAGGATGGGCGTGATGTTAGGGATGGCCTACACGAGCCTTCAGGCCTGGGCTAAGGAAAGTCACCTGTCAGACAGACATCGAGCAATGAAGGTAGGGCCTATCTTAAATTACTCTTACATGTAACAATTTGCTATCATCAGTTAATTTCACTCTACTTTGATGAAATGCTTATTTAGTTGTTTATTCCATGTTATTCAACCTCAGCCCTGGGGTAGAGATAAATCTAATGCTGTACCTAGTGCTAAGATCTCCATTTTATTTTCTTGCTGCAGAGTCCTGTGTTACTACAGAGATCAATTGTATTAATTATTTCCCTTTTTTTTCTTTATGTATAGATGTTGTACCACTGGAGAAACATGCGCAGCTCCCGACCAGATCATGGCGTGCCAGAGCTGTTGATGACTTTGCAGAGGTTGAACAAGAAAGAGCTTGTGCATTCTTTGAAGACAAAATTGAAAACTTGGTATGTATATACGGTGTGTGTGTGACGATGTGTGTGTTTGCATGTATGTGTGTGTGTTAGACAAATAAGAGCTCATTATACAGCTCATCCTATCTGACCTGTGTTGTCAGCTGAGTGGGAGAGCTTTTGCATGGAGCTTATAGATCAAAGGTTTAAATCCCAGTTGCTTGGATTTTAAAAAATTGACATTTTGATTAGCAGCTGCACTTATAAGTGCACAGCATTACGGGAACAGGGTTTACACCAGCCAGGTCAGTATAAAGTGACTGGGTAAAAAGATATTCTATCATAACTGTTTATTTATACTTTGCAGCACATTTACTACAGCCCGAAATAGTACCTTCACTGATAAGATTTGTATCGAAAGCATAAAAATATTGCAAAGTTAGTACATGTAAAACTAAGAATTTTATAACAATTCTTTGTGTCTTCTAAAGGTTGCATTATTTTTACAGGTTTTTGCTTTTTCGTTCTTAATCAATTTCCTTCATTCATTTATTCTTTTCTTTCAGGATTGATGACAATCTAGAGAAGAAGGGGCATCTGAAAGCTGTAGTGAACAAAAATCTTTTGGAAGACACAGGTAAAACCCTTATAACTTCTCCACAGTTGGAATAAGTAAAATGAATATTTAGGGCTTACTTAAGATTTTAAGCTGTTTTTTATTAATAGGATTTAAAACGTTGGTATAAATCAATCGACTAACACCATACCAACTAACCTCATCATTTTATCCAATCCTGTTATGACCAGAAATTTTGGAACCAATGTCTCCTCTCTTCTTACTGGCCCTTGTTCGCAAAATTGGATTCCGTGTTGATCTGTTGTATGAGTTGGGATTGTCAAGGCCAGAAGTTAGCTGGGTAATGTCAGACCCATTTCTAAAACACAGAGAAGACAAAATGCTTGGTGTAAGTATAAACTTGATTTATTGTGCTGGTCAAGTTATTTCTTAATCTTTTGATGTTTCAACACATGCTATTATATTGGTAAGATTATATTTTCCAAGTTTAATGGAATACAATAGTGCCTGTGATTATCTAGTCATCATAGCAAAGCCTTGAGATAACTGATGGCAAAACATACACTTGTCACAATGTGCAAGTTGTAGAGCAGAAGAATGTGATGAATGGGAAAAATAAATCTAAAAAATACACCTGATAATGAGTAGAAAGAAAACAATAAACATACTGACAGAGAAGGTGGTTAGTTTTGACAATGGCTTAATGATTTAAATACATTTATATACTGTTGGTTGTCACATCTCTTAATTTTTCTTAGAAAATTATTTTGTAGATTGATTTATTTTGGGGGGGGGGGGGGGGGTTTCTTTTTCTCTTTTTTCTTAATTATAATCATTCAGCCAATTTTTTTAGCTAATCTGTTTCTGGACATAGTGTATTAACCTTTATGAGACTTTAAAAGATCTTACCAACATTAGAGTCTATATCATATGATGATATGGTGGCACTCTGTATACATAAATGGAGGTCTGGTAGTGCTACAACACAGAGCCTTGGGGGACCAGGTTCAATTCCAATGTATCTGTTTGTTCAGGTGTAAAAAGTGTACAAACCCACATTGGGTTGGAGAAAGTATTCTGTGATATAACAGCAGTCTACCTAGTGAATGGCAACCATTACCATTTGTAAACTTGTAAGCTTCAAGCTACAGAAATGAGATAAGCTACAGCTCTAGGGGCCAGTCGGCTCAACAGTGTTTACTTCTGGTTGTTTCTTTTTTACTCAATCTATAAAAGGACATTTATTATCATGATAATTATGATGGTCATTATTACTTATTCCCAGTTGTTGGTGATGTTCAATGGGAAAGCACCTAGTCCAGACCATGCCTTGAATTTATTGCTGAAAACCTTAAGGAACGACGGAAACCAGGAAACCCATGACTGGATTCTTACCACTTCCAGACAATGGTCAGTTTCATGCACATACTCGAGTAAAGGAAACAGGGGAGAGGAAATCTATGAAAATTAGACATTATGGGCTACATGAGTTTTTAATCCCAATCCTTCTGCAATGCATTACAAAGTAGCTTGAGACTGTGCACCGAACATTGTAAAAGGTTTTATTATCTTAAATACCATTGTCATGCAGTCAGGTGTAACAATGGTACCTACATTTTAAAAGGATCATAGAAGATGAGCTCTGATACACAATGTACATCTCTTGTTTAATTAAGTTAATCTCCCCATCTTAAAGTTAAAGACCATGACTTCATCAATAAGCTATGTATACAATTTGCAAAGTACTTGTACTTTTCTTCATTTTCAGTTGGTTAAGATGACAAAATAGAGTAAAAAATTGAAAAGAATTTAGTCAAAGTTACTTAATTTACACTTTTCTTAGTGACAACTAGCCTCTATTGACTATACCTTGTGTACCGAACTGTTATGTGGTGACGGGTTACATATGATATGTGTCACGAAAACTAATGACTAGTCATTATATACATTTTCTCTCTGCCATCACCCACCAGTCACTAAATCAAAACCTACACAGGCAAGCTTAACAAAAATACATGTATCCTTATTCTCTGACTCTGAGGAGTTTGTATTAATCTCACTGTTTCATTGAATTGTTTTTAGAGCAAACATAATTTTGCTTTAAAATAACATTGTGTCTCTATATTATTGATATTCTCTTTAATTTGGGACTTTTGTTCTTGCTTTCATTTATTTTAAAGGTTGATGCATCAAGGTAGTGCTGATGACAACTTTGCACATTCCATAGGACAGATGCTGCAAGATATGATCACTGAAGGAGTCATCGTATAAATGTTTATATCACGATACTTGACTTTAACTCTACTCTCTCATAGAAAGAATATCCCATAATTTTAATTATAGGTTAGACTACATGAGTTCATCTTTGTTTACACACTTCTCAATCATAATGTTTCTATCTGATATCTCATACAAGCTCTTCATTTCAGTAAATTATATCTCATCACCTCAATCAATGTGAGTTGTATTAAATTTCATTAAAAACAAATCTAATCCTTCACTTTTAATATTAAGTTGAAAAGAGTTGCTGAAACTGAAAGCTTTGTTTGTGCTAACAAATTTTGAAACTTTTTATATGTACACTACCTTGGTACATTCCTCAATTGCGATTATTTCCCCCTCCTCAACTCAATCATCTATAACATTGAACATGGAAACAAATTACTGCTTACTACTGTGAATATCTCTATTCTTTTTTAAACATATTCATTCTGAACCTTGCTTCATTGACATTTTGTATTTTGTTTCAATTTGTTTTTTCTCTTAGGATCATGACACTGTTCATTAAACATGTCTGCCCCATCAACCTATGTCATAAATCATAACTTACCATTCTCCGTCCAACTGAATTTGCTGCACTCAATGTTTTTATATACAAGTTTCCGAATAAAGTCTTTTTTTCTAATTTTTAACAAAGGATGAAAATTATAGTCCTTTACTTGTGGTATGCTTTTATCTCTGTTACTGTTACAGAAGAATCTGTATCCAAATATAAACTTAATCCAAGATTGGGCATCATTGATTATAGAGTGACTTATTTAGACCCATTGCCTTTGATGTCATAATCACATGTTTTGTTTGTTTGTTTGTTGAGAGTTTTAGGGCACTTGCAACTGCTATGGTCATATAAGCGCCCAGAGGAAAGTA
>JAUEKZ010099280.1:0-16025 GCA_031471865.1 Melibe leonina | reverse complement strand
AATTGAATGATAAAGTGTTGACTCCGTTCCCGTTCTCAAGGAAAAGATCAACACAAGCGAAAAGCAACTCATGCGTCCTCAACACAAGTGTCGTCGACTGTAGTATAGGTAAAGCCAAAATAGAGAAAAGTAAGATGATAGGAAGCCAAAAGAGAAGAATTAGAAGTAGCACCCACCAAAGACATCCGCCAACAACCAGGATATTCCACATGGTATAACTGGCCAGAATAAAGGAAAGGGCATGGGTAGAAATAAGACAATGCAATGTCAATGACACCAATAGCAGATCAATAATAACAGATAAACCAAAAGAACGTTGAATCACATGTATTTTATTTTCCAACTGAGAAACCTCTTACAGCGACAACAGACTGTATAAGGGAAGATGACAAATAAAAAAAAAAACCCCAAAAAACCCAGATGCGCAAAAAGATGCATGCTCAGCTACATAGCACAAGACATCAACAGCTTATCTGTCTTTGGAAAACAGGTGATTATGGTGGGTACAATCCACTAATAATATAATATCATTAGTTACTATGCTAACAAAGCAATTACAGTTACGTAGATCAAAATTTGCCAGGAAAGTACAGGATGATACAGGATGACTGTAGTGTAGCATTTTTGATCAGTACAAATATTAACCCAGTTTCTCTATTTCCCTAGCATTAAAATGATTTCTCTTTGACTTTGGAGGCAAAGAAGAATTTGCATGTGAGAAGCAACTTTCAAACACAGTAGCTTTAATTTGAATCTTTTCACTACTTAACTGCAGCACAGACATTGTTTAATCTTTGTCATGAACTGGCAACCACATGCAAAATCAATAAGAATAGGAAGCCTAACTACTGGGCAGGATTTTCTTTTCAACATCTGTGGATGCAAATATTTGAATAATGATCTGCATATTTAAATTAAAGTTCCACATAGACGTCTATCAGTATTACAAAATACTTTAAAATACAACACAAGTCCTAAAAAAATTGATAAATGTCACAAGAAAATCATTCAAAAAAAAAAAAATAAGAAACACATTATGTGTTTGATGAAATTCATTGCTATAGACAATGAACATGAAAATCAACCAAAGAATATTTCATGTTAAGAAAATACAGAAGTGACCTCAGATGAAATGTGAACGTTAAACTAAAAGCAATGAAAAGCCATCAGAAGAAAAATGAACCATCATGAAACTTAACTGCCTCATTCACACTTACACACACAACAATTTTAAATTTACAACAGCTACCGGATAAGGGAACATCTCTTTCAAATGATTGGATAGTCCAATCTAAATGTCTGATGAAAAAGAAGTTACAATTGCAATATATTCAACAATACATACTCTTAATTCTTAAGTGAATATCTTAACATGGACAAACAACAACAAAATAAGTATAAAACCCATAGATCTAAATCAATGAAAAAAAACGCCCAAGATTTTTGCATATATATCCAGTTTGGAGGACACTTTCCACTGCAACAGTCATGTTCTGTCATTCTCTAATTCACATAAGCAAGGCCTTGTAATTCCGCTTCTGAACCATCAAGCAAGCAGCATGTGTCACTCTATCTAAGTCACTAATATTTCCCAAAAGTCAACTCTGAATCAGTGTGTACCTACTATTTAATCTGTTCGGTTGGATGAAGAAATGCAGCCAGACCAAACTGACCAGCCAGGGTCATCCAAGTTCTGTACAGTCTCCCAGTTTTTTTTGCAGCCATTATCTTCTTTCAATGAATTGACTGACTCAAAACTCAATTTATTTATCAGACATATCACACAGTAAGAGACTTTCAAAAGTGAAAAGAAAAAAGTGGACAACATGAGAACCCCTACTTAGTCCAATAAATATAAATGAATAAACAGCCACCAAAGTTGGGAAATACATTGCAATCAAAGAATGAATTTGTAGCTCGTCAAGAAAAGAAACTTTGTATTCATGCTCACGTTGATCATTCAAGTTAGACTGGCATATGTTTTTCTTGATTACCAAATCACCCTTAGTTGATTCAATTATGATTATAATAAGATAAACCGGTTTTTATTCCTAATGGGTGGAACATTCTTGAACTGAATTAAAAAAAAAAAACCCAATGGAAGAAAACAAAAACAAATGCAAGACTCAGTCAGGTTTTGAACCATATAAAAAAATCCAGAAATGGTAAACAGCTTGTCAAAAAGGAAGAGAAAATCGTACTTAAGCTACAATCACTATCACAACACCAAACCAATAAAG
The DNA here is from genome assembly GCA_031471865.1 of Melibe leonina. NCBI lineage: Eukaryota > Metazoa > Mollusca > Gastropoda > Nudibranchia > Dendronotidae > Melibe > Melibe leonina. The sequence continues at coordinate 13,785 of JAUEKZ010099280.1, read as the reverse complement.
CTGGCTGAACCAATCAAAACATTCCACAAAAATCCCCAGAAATCTACGCTAGGTCTACCTGCTCACAAAAGCTTTTGAATCTCATTTTATTTACCAAGGTAAAAATATGATTTTGTAACTGTGTTCATTGCAATACCTTCAAAGGGAAGCTCTATAAAAGTTGCATGTGATAGCTGTTAGAAAACAAATCTCCAAAAACTGAATTAAATTAACAATATCAATTAGAATTTTTTTCACCAACCTATTATTACCAGCAATTAATATCAATGATATCAGTGTTTTCCCTTTGAGAAGAGAATTTTCATCCATTTTACCTAACACAAAATTACCAATTACACAAAAATTCTCTTCACAAAAGACTGTCACTGTATGACGCTTGTATCAAAACTGGAATCATTTGACATTGTCTAGATATCAAATATGCTAATGATAATAAATCAATGTATTTCCTTTTTTCTGTAATTTCACCTGAGACAGTGATTAAGTGGCGCCAAACTTCGTAGATAAAAAACTGATAACCCTATATGTATTTTGTGAAATGCAGATAAATACATGGTCCTATTTTTGAAATGAGTGGTAAAAAGTTCAAGATCAGATATGATACAACATAGGACATAAACTTACAATTTCACTATAACTATGCAAATAGGTTGAAGACAAATGATAAATACATAGGTACAGTAGTAGTTTAAAAAAATAAATGACAATAGAATGTTATGATAACCAATGATAAAATGCATAATATCATTATTACTGAATCATAACCACCATATATAAATATGACACTGTGACAGAACATACAAATGACTATTACTATTCAGTTATACCCAGCCTAACTTAGTAAGTCGGTAAAATTAAAGGGGAACAATAAATTCATTGACAAAGAGAACAACATCAAATCCCCAGCTGAAAATACTATAGTCCAAGTAGGATAAATTTCATCAGTAGGAATTTGTGAGTACCGAAAAATAAGGTCCGGCATGACCAACCATTGTATGCAGAGTCTCTGTGTCAACTATGGGGATTCTCATAGAAATTGTTAAGGACATAAAATAAAACTACTGACACTGCCCACTTTATTCTCTCTCCCGCCCATTGGTGCATGACTTTTGAGAAGAACTTTGTAAAAAATAAATTTAAAAAACCCTAAAAAAAACCCGTTGTAAATCTACATCATTTTCAAAACATATGGATTTGCCATCCTGAAAATAAACATACTGCTGTTGTGGAAAAGGCTATAATATAGGGATTTATTTTTGATGAGACAAAAATTGATTAACAATAATATGTCAGTTTACTAAGTGTAGCTTACTGGTCAAATATAAAGAGCAAATTGATGGCAGTGTTAATAGAGCATTCAGTTTTGCAAACATTCCTCCTCCTCCTGTGGCAGATAGGGGAGAGGGATTTATAACAAAATGAAAAAAATGTGAAAATGAAACCATGAATGATGGGATCAGGGTGTGGGATATTCGGTTCAGGGCAAGGGATCTGTTAAGACTAAGACAGAGAATATGTTGCATACCCTACTATTGACAAGTCACTGGCTGATATTGATATAAATCAAAGGGACAAAAATAACATCAAATAAGATAACACTACATTAGAAAAATATAAAAAGGTGAAATACCTGTAGTGGCAATTTATAAATGAGAAGCTAACACTAACATAGTGACAAACTCAAAGGAGCAGGACCAAAAATGTCTTGTTCCTTAATGCTATCAAAGACTCAGCACAGTGGGCCAATTACCAGCTTGCTTTTGTATTCATCCAAAGTTTCTTTTCTGCCTCTTTGGCTGCAGAAATATATTGCATGTCCTACTGCTCCATTTGTAACCAGGTATAGAGTTGGACCCTGACACTGCATGATGTGGTATAAAGGGGTGGTAAACAACAAACAAAATGGAGAAGTATTGTACACACATGGGTCATCAACTGATGCAGTTAGAGTTTAAATAATGGATTAACTTCTCTTCCAAATATTTCTTTGTGGACAATTATCTTTTAAACAAACAACAAAGACTTCAGTAGACTTATCAATATATTAACTGCTTTAAAAGATCATTGTCCATTTCGTGATATCTTAATCCCTAAACCTAAAACATTTAAGTACCTGGCAGTTGCTGTACTTTCAGGTAAATGTGATGATAAAAACACCTTTCAGGATGCCAATTCTTAGTACCTATCAGTTATCTGTCAGACGATGGAGAAATATGCTTGATAAGAGAAAAACCAGGAACTTTATGTACAAAATTAGTCAACACTTAGAAAAATATTGCAGTCATTTGTGAGAAAAGAACTGGAGACAAAATAAAAGAAAAAGTGAGAATGAACAAGACAGTTAATGCTGAGAATGAACAACAGTTTGCAGGTACAGTATGATTTAACACTAATTAATACTTGTACAAGGATAGCATGATAAATTTTCTTTTAGTTACAACAGCATGATTTATTCCCCATCTCGATTGCCACTTTATGAGATGACGTAAACACATGAAAATGGAACCCTATCCAAAAAATAAAGGAAACCACCAGACCCAAAATGATCACTAACCTAACACATGTGAGAAACAACACAAATATGTTTCAACATGCAATTTCAGAGCTTCCAACTCAAAGTGGAAAGAAAGTATCTGATTTCTGTCAAAACGAATGAAGACCTTTCTAAAACTATGATTTCAAACCAACAGGAGAGTGACAATGACAGATACCATGTTGCTACAAAGTACTGACCATTTCGAGGCATCAGAGACCAAAATATTTTTTTCAATCATAACAGTAACAGATATTCTCCAACAAATAAAAGTCGATATTCTATATCAGTATCAGCTATCATTTTGGATGTTCTCTATCATACCGTCATTTCCATTTATAGCTAAAAAAAACCAGGTCTGGTCAAGATGATAAAAACATTTCATACAAATCTGGCTCACGTTTTTCCTTTGAGAAAAGTGAAAAATTTGGAAAGAAATGTGCAAAAGGCTCTAAGATTAGCACATCCAAATTGGAGGTTGAAGGTTGGCAGCTCAGAAGAGCTAATTGTCACTTAAAGAGCTCTATATACATCACTTAATACCTTACCTAGCTTCACCTGGCATCATAAATATTTAAAAAAAATACTTTTACCAACTTAACTTTTTAGCTTGTTCCAGACCAAAAAACCTGCACTGTGGAATCAAGATTAGTCAAATAAAAATAAAGCATGCAAAAAAGTGCTTGTCTTCAAATTTCAGTGCAAACGAAACAGTGAGTGAATGAAACTGAAGAACTGTACATGTTAATGGTCAAGACCAACAGGATTCTGCACAATTTTTGTTTGTTAGAAAAATAACTTTTTAAACGAGTTACTCAGAACATGTTGCGATTGGTTACATTATCTTCCTGTGTCTGTCCATCAAATAGTACGACTTAATGCAAATTCTTGATCAACCTTAATTCTAACTTTGAAAGTTTTCAATTTTTTCCCTTTATAAGTCCTGTCATAATGTTTTTTACTTGCTAAATGAAGCATAAATTTGGGCTCCTCGTCCAAAGTAATGTCGCAAGCAGAACAGTAAAAACTCCCACTAGGGGTGCGGAAATTAGCCAGATCAAACTTATACCGCTTTTCAGGTGTTAAACCTAAAAGATTGTACAGTTCTTCAGCTTCCTCATCATTGATGAACCTCCCATCTGTAAAATAGAATACACAACAGAGAGAACATTTACTGGATGCTAGACATGATGCTATGCCACACAATTCAAAGACTAGTTTTTTGTCAGTATCACTGATCAAAGCAAAAAAAAAACAACCCAAAAAACAAAAAAAAACAAAAGAAATATTTTATCTGATACTTTAATAAACAAAACAACCTAACTCCACAAAACCACTGTGTATTGATAAAATTCAGTTCAATAAATTAGTTTTCCATTCTTAAATTTTATCAATTAGATAGTTTCCAAATTTGACAATTTCAAATAAAACACCTGGGACTTTAAAAAATATTAAAAGAATTGCATTGGCTAAAATCTCAAGAGCTTAAAAATTTAAACAGATGAATATGTAAACATGTTAAACTAAAAGTAACTGAAAATCAGCAGGGTTCCTTATTTGTATTATTAAAATTCATAAACATATAAAATTAACTTATACCAAATGATTCATTCAGTTGGCAAGCAATACTAATCTACATTGGTACCTTATTTTCCAATATGGCAATTTCATTTTGTATTACACACCTAACTTATGTTCTCATAACCTTTTTAATTCAGTTCAATTTGTTGGAAGTTGGCTAGGCCATGCTAGGCCTGGTTAGCAATATCTCACAAATGTTTTAAAGACAAGAGTTGTGCTCACATCGTAAGAAGGATAGCAGTCCCCTCAGACAATTTGATATATGCATTACACAAAAGCACACCAGTTTAAACAATAAAAACAGTTGAGACAGAAAGCTATGAAATGTGAAGAGTTTCAAATTAACAAACTGACAAAAGAAAGAAAAAAAAAAAGCAGCAACAGAAGAGGAGAAATCCTAAAATCAACTAAATAAAATAAATTAAAAGAGAAAGACTAAAAAGTTGTAAGTAGTAGTTGGTTGGTTGTATGTTGCCTGTTCAACACACTTTAGGTCATATCAAAGATGATGTTCTCCAGGCAAATTAACATGCTACCCCACAGAAAAAAGGGAGGGCTCCCTTGAACATCTCACCCTGTCACAGTACATTGACACCAGGTGAACCAATCTCTGCACTGTTTACATACAATATACCCAAACCCCAGCAGGGTAGCTGCCAAAATCCTGATTGGGTAAAAAGAGAGGGGATCGCTAGACCAGTTGGCAAAACTCCTTTTTCTTCTGCCCTAGAAAGTAGCTACCTCACTATGTTTTTTTTAGTTTTTGAAAATTTTATCTAACTTTATTTTGTTATTTTATTAATTTGTCCTAATGAATAGCTTGGGTCGAAACTTTTGTGTCTTGCTTTGTCTTTGTCCTACAATACTGGCCTGTCAACCACTCCTTTTGTTTCACCTTCAAAATGCTGATTGCACCATCTGAGGTATGATGTTGCCACAGTTTGAACCACCAATCTACCAGTTCCAATGTGGGGACACTGTCTATCAACTCTTTCACAGCAGGGTCTTATTCTAACCAAACAAATATGCAAAATATTCATTTTCTTATACCAGATCATCAGATTTCAGTGAACTGACCTATGCCAAAACCATAAAATTCAGTCTTATGGGAAAAGGCAGGTCCCTGAAATCTGATTTATTTGTTATAAGAACAGGTAAATCTTGCAGATTTTGATGTCAACAGCTTGCAGTTTGGTAAGAAATAACCTAAGCATTGAAAAGATGAAGCTATGGTGTGGTGATTAGTAAAGATCAACCAGGCCTTTGCAAATGTCTTATATATGTGATATATTTCACTCATCACAAATTTCCTCAGCAGAGGCTTGGTTACTTTACAACTTTACATTTCTATAGAGTGACAGTAAAACATTAAGGAACACTTCTGTGTCAGTTAATTTTCTATCAGTTCTGTGCCTTTGAAGAATCTTCAATGAGTATTTGGCTATTCAATGAATTAAAATTCTGGGTGTGAATAACTTCTTAATAATGCCATTGGCCCAATCGTATACAACTTACACAACATTCATCGAGCATTGAATAATAACACAACACAAAAAAGCTAAATGATGCACAATCCCAATATATGTGTCACTCAAGATGAAATTTAAAATGTTCTCTATTTTCAATTTTAAGTGGTACATTATTTACAGTAGTAAACTAAAAGTTCTATTTACAAGATAAAAAAGTGAAGACAAGAAAAACAGTTAAAAATGGACAGATGATTAACAATTATTTCAATATCTAGGTCTCTTGTCAAATGATCCACCAAAATTATATGAGTCTGTTGGTCTCTTGAAACCTTGTGGAGAAGGAAGAAATGAACAAAAACATTTCACATTTTATCATTTTCCAAATTACCATTCCTCATTTCAAAGATGGAGAAAAATAATAAAATGTCCCTACTAATAGTCACTACTAACCAAAAAGAAAGTTCTGAAATACGGGACCACCCCTCTATTATGATAAGACAAAACAGATGTAATTTATTCATACTTAAGATGGGTCCTGATAGTCGTCTTTTAGTAGTTTTTTGAGATTTCTAGACTTGAATGCTTTACTCATCATAGAGGGACTTTAAGGGAAAAATGTGACAATGGAAAAAAATGTATTTGCCATGAAAACGCTGCTATATAGATACACACTCTCACTCTCAGGAGAAGCATTATAAAAAAACAACAACTGTTTCAAAAGGTAGCCTTTTTATATTTTCTGTTCTTTAAACATGCCAAAATATGTTCTCAAATTCAGGATACTCTTTTCGACAATTGTCAAAATCAATAAAGTGTTTGACACTAATTTTTCCAACATTTGTATCATTCGATGGATGTTTATGTTTAAGCATGATATTGATATGTCAAGTAATACTCGGCCCAGCCGAGTCAGTCAGTTAATTGGAAGAAGAAGTAGACTGCAATACAAAGGAAAAAAACAGGACTTTGGGGAAAAAACGTAAACATTAGCCAACAAGAGCAGCGCTATGAGGAGTCAATCGATTACCTACCAGAGTAACGCTCCAGAGTTTTGCTACAAGCATTACTGCTTGATTTTAAATGGTGCGATTCTAATTGTGCGACAGTGTGCATTCATGGTAGAACATGCTTGCTTGAGGAACAAGCTTTCTGCTATTGTTTTATTCTCATATCAACCCAGCTGTTCAATAAAAATCACAATTTCTATAAATATATCATGATTTAGTCTAAATTTTTTCAGACACAAATTTGAACTGAAAAGCTCAGTTGAAATAACTTTATTCCCCTTGAAAGAAAATAGAATTCACTGATCATTGACCAATTTTTTAAGCTTCGATTCATTAAGCTTGATGAGTAGTAGGCTATATAAAAATGTGAAAACCCAAAAACTTCAAGTCACCAAAGACAATTTGTCATCTTACAGACAGTATGTAAAAGTAAAAGTGGTTAACTTCCTCTTTCCCCCGATTCTCGTTTTGTCCATATTTTTATTATGTCTCACACTGTCACAGCATGAGGCAATGGACTGTTACTAACAGTAGAAGCAGGAAGCATTGAGCTTAGTAATAATAAATATATATTATGTAAACTGATTTTCAATCTCCTCTTTTCAGCATTATCAATATCATATTTACCACTTTATCTCTGTCCTTCAGCTGGATGGTAGCTTTGAGCTTTCAGAGCAGGGCAACTAGAATATATATTTTTTAAATTCATTTTTTTCATTTTTTTTTCATGCTTTTCATTCGTTTTCTCTGATTGATCATAATCATCATTATCAAATTATTTATCAATAAACAAAGGAATCAACATTTTCCTGCATCACAAACCTAACTTTCGTGCAATTCAAAAACACGACTCAACAAAAACAAGCTTACCTCTGTCAAAATTCCCACGCCAGTTTTGTCCACGACCTCTTGCATTTCCTCTGGATAAAAGAAAACAAAACAACAGTTAGACCTTTAATCCACTGCAACACTTAGTCTTTCCATATGATATTCATGTGTAAAGAATCTTTCAACTCAGTCTTCGCGTATTTAACATTTATATAAAAGATCCCTTCCCACTTTAATTGAAAGCTTTCTTTTTCCAGTTCTCTAATAAAGATATAAAATAAAGAACAAATCAAAAATTGCAATAAAATGAAATAATTTCACAGGAAAAAAATCAAGTGTCTATAAAAAGGTATGCACAAAGGACAGGTTTCTTGCAACCATGATGAAAAAGACTTACCTTCCCCTAAATCCTGCCTGCCTCTGACTTTGAAGATCATTTCCTTCTTGCCCTGCTTGGGCTTCGCCTCCTGCCCCTCCCCCTCTTCCACCTCTACCTCGATATCCACCTCGACCTCTTAAACCACCTGGGGAAAATTGACAAAAAGAGAAAAAGAAAAATTGAAACAATTCTCATTCTTCAAGTAACAGTATATAAAAGAAACAATTAAAATCACTATATTGTCATCTTTCAAAAGCGAGATGCTTATGAGCATCCCCTTCTTGTCTTTTATCAGGACTGTTCTGACACCCTTGTCATATTTAAGTGTGTGCAGTAAGTTGTAATTAAAAAAATAATTGTTGTGTGCCTTCAGTTCCAATGAGGGAAGGCACAATGTAAATGAGCATATTATTATCAACTCATTGAGTTTAATCATAGGTTGGGCCCCAACAGCTGAACATCATACTAAACTAAGTGTAAAAATTAATTAACCCTTTCCTGCCAAATGCGACTGCGAATTTTCTACTCTCTCGATGCCTAATGCGACCCGATGCGACCTGATGCGTCTGGTTACTACCGACTCTTTTTAAACTTCCGTAGCAAGAAAATCTCGCCGGCTACGGATTTTAGTTGTATGTCTCGCAACCAGCGAGAATAGAGCTCTTCTATCATGAAAACCGGATATTTCTATCTTGCTTCTCGTCCGAGTAATTCTATAACGAAACTAGCCTGTTTTTCTCTACTATCATTCTAACAAGAATGGCATTCAAATTTCTTCATAATCTCATAATTGATAATGAAATAGACGGTGATGAGGAGTCAGACATCGATGTTAATTATTTGGGGATGTTGACTGGGAGGATAACGTTGGTGATGAGGGTGAAATCACCGATGTGAGTGACAACACAAAAACACTGACACAAAGGAAAAAACATCGAAGAAAGATGCGTTTTCAAGTTTGATTTCTTTTTTCCTCAAAAATGTTCATTATAACCCTAGAAAACTATACATATTATGAAAGATCATTCATTTCTGTATCTGGCGTATGTCTTCAATAAGAAAATAATAATATTTCCTTATTAAAATAATTTTTTGAAAATTTCAAGTTTATTGTCAAAAAGAGTTATTTCCCTTTGCTTAGGCATCCATCGGTGTTGGCTGGGAAAGATGCTAGGCATTGGGCCTATCATTTTGAGTAACCTTGTTAGGCAGGAAAGGGTTAAGTAAACCAAAAATAATAATTCTCCTACAGTACCTCTATGAGCATTGTCTCCCTCCATTTTACGGATCTGCAGTTTGTGACGGGCACCATTCAAATGGGCCTGGAGGTGCTCTTGAGCCGTCACAGTCACACAGCATATTTTACATTCAAAGATTTCAGATCTGTCAAGAGATTTATAAAAATTTTCATAAATATCTGTACAATTTGATTTATCTGAATCGCTCGCTCTCATAACAAAATTGTCCCAAAATATTAAAAGAAAAACACAAAAAAAAAACTATTGTCAAATCACTGCCAGTATATGCATCTCAATTTCACTAACTTTTTTTTCTCACAGGGATAAAAATGCAATATATCAAAAGAGAGAAAATAAATCACAGCTTTTCAACAAAATTTACACAAAGCACATACGTAATCATCAAAATAAAAACATTTGTAAATCTGATATTGAGTAGTAAAAAATTATTGTAGTTCAGTTTTTGTATGCAAGATTAAATATCAAATATATCAATCTAACTTAGGACCTTTCAATGATAAATTGATGCCCATCAAAACATCAACTAAGTGAAGAAGTTGGCGACAAAGGGAAAAATTCACGAACCCATTTGCAATGCTGCGAAGTTTTTTGGCATGGCTTTTCCCTTTGTAGTGCATTTCAGACTGACTCTCTTGTGAGAATGATACTCTACAAAGTTTGCAGAATTTTTTTTCATCAACATCCTGTATCAACAAAAAAGAAAAAATCAGACCTTTTTTCACAGTTTATACATGTGGGGTTTATTAGTAGAATCCCTTGGGAAGTAACAAAACTAACCACAGAGACCCTTGAAAACCAGTGATGTCAACGCAAAACGACCAAAAAGGAGGAACATAGCCAGATTTAGAGACAAAGAAGAAGAACAAAAGAACCAAACAAGAGGTAAAGAGGAGAAAATGGTCTTTGAAAAGGAGTAAAATTGGCATCACTGTAAAACAGTTATGACTGGTAATAATGAAGTAAGTCTTTTAGAGCCAGACCGTATCCCAGTTTCTGTATCGTGAAGCGAACAAATGGCAATGGTTACCACCCTCTGGATAGGACTCTGGTACATCGCAGATTTCATTCCCCGACACGTATTGTGGATTGGTACGTACCCATTTTACACATAGGTAGGGTGAGGTAATTGTAGTAAATTTCCTTGCCCAAGAGAAAACTAGTTACTGGTAGAAATTCAACCCAGTGTCCCTGTGTTCTGTGCTGCGTCACAATCAGTTCGGCCACTTCACCTTGATTATGATGGGTAGTGACTACGATTTATTCCTTATCACTAAAATAAAAAGTATTTGAATTTACTTATACAGAACTTAAAGAGCATAGAAAAAAAAAAGAGATGATAGAATTTTAAAATTAAAAGCAGTAACTGATTTCTCTAATAAAAAATTGAAATCTGATGTCCCACCTCTTCCTCCTCTTGTGCAACCTTTTCCACAGGAGGCTTCTCAGCGGAGTCGTCATCTTTGAGCGTTTCCATGTTAAAACCAGCAGAGCGTCCATTGGTTTGCACAAAAATACGGACTTTCTTCAGGTGGTTCTTCCCATTGTAATGCATTGTTGCCATCTGGGGTCCTACCATTCTTAATGTACAAAGCTTACAAAAATGTTCGGTTGTCAAGGTTTTAAGGAGATCACGCAAGTCCTCTGACATGTCAACTTCTTTGATGGGATCATCACTCAGAAGTTGCTTTTCATTATCTGGGTTCACTACTACAATCGACTCACGAATTTTTCTTTGTATTTCCTCTTCTCGAGCAATTTCCTCTGGTGTTTCAGGGGGTTTACTAGGGGGTGCTAGAACTTTGACAGACTCATTAGTAGATTCATCTTTTTCTTCTTCCACCTTCACACCCTCTTTCTTTTCATTGGTCTTGTCTAGTGAAATCACTTTCTGGTTGTTTTCATTTTTAGTCTCAGTGCTTTTGTTTGGATCTTGTTGGGAAGGTTTATCTTTTTTCATTTCAATCTCATTTAAAAGTTTTTGGTTGGGGTAGAAAGGGGCTTTTTTCCCCACCTCTTGATTGTTAAAAGATTTTTTGGTGGCATCTTGTTGATGTGGAAAAGAATGACTAGGCTTTGAGCCATCAAGGATATTTGTTGAACTTGCTTCATTCTTATTTTTCACAACCTCTGCTGAAAAAGGTCTGTTTTGGGATTGTTTTCTGTCTCCTAATGAACCAGAGGACTGATTCTGAGGGCGAGACTGATTAGGTCTGTCACCAAATCCTCTTCTACCACGATTATTCACATTATTAAATTTAACATCTCTGGTGTCATTCATAGAGTTCATTCCCCCTCGATTTAGGGAAAACTGACCAAGACCACTACGCGAGGTACCTCTCCAGGAACCAGTATTTGCGATTGTGTTACCACTGACTGGATTTGCAGTTTGGAAACTATTGAATCTGCCTTGGTTGTTGTTATTTCTAGCAAACATAGCTGCACTGCTTTCATCTCTTTTGTAACTGAAATCATTTCTACCTCCGCTCCCCTGTGATGAAAACTTGCTACCTGCAGGAAATGAATAGCTATCTGTTCTTAACTGTTGAGAGAAACTACCTGTCCCAGTTTGAGAGAAGCTGCCATATTCCTTGTTTGGTGAATAGGAAAATCCTCCTAATGAATCCTCTCTTTTGTTACTATTTAGATTGTTTTGATTTGCATCATATGAGTAAATATCTGACTGTGTATTATGAAACGCATCAAAAGTAGACCTTTTATCAAATGAATCATTTGGATAGCTCCCCGAACCAGATGGTAGATTTGTGTAGTTTCCAGATGTACTTTGATAATCATTAAATCGGCTTTGTGACAATTGAGAGTCACCAACCTCAGGGTTACCCCAGGACAAGTTAGTGTTTTCTGACTGAAAATTTCCATTACCCGCATTTGAGGAAAAAGAATACTGGTCTGGTTTTGAATATTGCAATGAAAAGCCAGACTGAGGTTGAACGGTGTTGTTTTGACTCTCAAAAGGCTGATTGGAATATCTGTTTGCTTCCTGTTGGATTGAATTGTGTGTATAACTACTTTGTTCAAATTCCTGGTTGTTCAGGGTGTTGTTAAAGCTGTTGTTTTCAGAGTAATTGTAGAGGCCTGAAGAGTTAAATCCTGTATTAGAAGAATAGATTTGAGAATCTGATGTAACTAAGGGTTCTGACTGAGCTGGCTTTGGGTACTGATATGAAGAAGCCTGTTGATAACTTTGAGATGTGTTGAATCCAGAGGAAAGGTTTTCTGTCCCTGCATCCTGGCGGTAGGAGTTATAGCCGTAATCATTTGTTGAACTAAAATAGTTTCCTTGATTCACATCTGTAAAAGCAAAACCAAATATCAAATCATAAATAAGATTTTTACATTAAAACAAAACAAGAATATTTGGACACAATTCGTTTTGTAAAAAAACTAACTAACTTTTGAAATACTGTCAAAACAAAATAATTTTTTTTCGTAATTTTTCATGTGATAATGGTTTAAATAATATCACCCTGCCCAACTAAGCGTTTACCTCATTTCTATTTTATGCACAAATATGTTGCCTATCTGTTTTATGAATTCATTTATCATAATAAATAATAATAAATTTATTGTGAAGCGCTTTCTGTTTAGCAAAGGAGTAAATGGTATTGTTTAGCAAAGTAGTAAACGCTATATGAATACCATTTATCATTATCATCTTTTAGATCATGGCCACACGCTAAAGGCCATGAGAATGTCATTATTCACTAGCAGTTTCCCTTCGCTTGATGAGCATCTACAGAGCATTAAAAACTATTTATGCAACTGACCAATGCCCATTTTTCAAAATGAATTTGGATATATTTAGGTATTAATGAAGATAAGTTTACTGATTCAAAAGTGAAGAGGTCTTGAGTTGGAATTAAAGTTGTGAGGGTGAGGTATTTTCAGGAAAGCCTACAGATTTTTAACCATTTTAGTACTTTTTAATATAAGTACACAGAGTTGTTTATAATAAATGGAGTTATAATTCTTTGCTTAGAGATGATATGTTTTTCCAAAGTCCTTTAGAGCCAAAAGGCCCATAGACATGGAGGAGCTTATCCCTGTTTTTGTAGCGTGAAGTGGACAAATGACAAGGCTTGCCACCCTCTTGATAGTTCGTTGGTCTATCGCAGATTCCTTTCTCCAACACAAATTGCGGATTGGTACCCATTTTACACCTGGCCTGGGTGGGGTGAGGCAATTGGAGTAAATTCTGAAGTGCCACTGTGCTGCGTCGCTACCAGTTAGGCCACCGCGCCTCCTCACATTTTTCCAAACATCTCTCAAAACAAGTCATTATTAGATGGTTTAAAAATAACAATGAATTTTAATAATGCTAAAAAAATATAACTTTCAAATTTCTAATGAATGGTTACCTGGAAATTGGGCATAACTTTCAGAATAGTCCTGCTGGTTATTGTATTGAGGTCCTTTGCTGACAGAATATTGGTCTGATAAGCCATACTGTGCAGCACCTTGGTTTGATTGATTGTAAGAGGTGTCATAATTCCCAATCGAGTTGATATCTGTTGTTTGCTGGTAGTTGTAGTCTATGAAGAGATCATATAATAATAATAAACAACCCGATTAAAAAAAAAAAAGGGATTATTTGCCCACATGGGCGAATATGAAAATGTTATTTCATCTTGTTATTTTACCTGCACAGCAGGCGTGCAGGGGTGGATGCGGTTTGACAATGTTTACATCGGAAAATTACAAACTGACCAAT
>JAUEKZ010099059.1:0-16030 GCA_031471865.1 Melibe leonina | reverse complement strand
AAACGTAAGATGATAGATAAATCCAAAAGATAAGAAACAGAAGTAGCGCCCACCAGAGGCGCCCGCCAACCGCCCGCACCACGATGTAAAACACGGGGAATGACTATCTATGTTGGCAAAAGAGGCAGGACCAAGACTGAGTGTATGACAGAATACAAAACATCAATGTGTACAATCTTTATTAAACCCTTCAATGCTAAGGTTATTTCTAAAACTACTCACTAGACACAACGGAATCTTGTTCGTTCACTGAAATCTGATTTATGAACACGTAAATTTTGACGTTTTTGCAAGTTCTGTTTGGTTAGTTTATCTATTTATTGAGAGTTTTATGGCTCTTGCAACTGCTTTGGCCATACAAGATGATAGGCTAGTTAAACGAGTAGCCAGACTTTGACCCTGCCAGGGACATTGCACAGAGAGATCATTTACAAGGGGAAAAAATATCATCTCTAAAAAAAGGTGACAAAGAGATGATTTACAGGATAAAAAAATCACCCCTACAATCACAAAGCAGGAGATGTACAAAGATGATGGCTACATACACTATTGTAGTCCGGGTAGACCCAGGGTATTCTACCACCCTGTGTGTACAAAAGTACTCAGTCCTTATAGATAGCAAGTGTCCCTGTAGTTAGTTACCACATAGTAAGATATGGGGAATGACCATAAGTATGTTGGGACGATAGGCAGGGCCAAGACTGAGCGTACAGATACAAAACAGCTGTGTGTGTGTGTATGTGTGTGTGCTTGTTAAGAGAGCACTGGAGAGAGTGCTGGAATAAGTAAGGTGATAGTAAAGCCAAAGGAGAAGAAACTGAAGTATTGCCCACCAAAGACATCCGCCAACCGCCCGCATGGTTGGTTAGAATCAGACCCAGCTTTGAAAGGGTTGGGAGAACACTAGCGAGAGTGCTGGAGAAAGTAAGACGATAGCTAAAGCCGAAAAAGACGCACGAGAAGAATTGCCCGACAGGGACGCCCGCCTACCGTTCACAATCAGTTTTGTAGTTAAGTAACAGTTATAGTGAATAGGGCTACCACTACTTCTACTACTTTCTAGACTATGTAGCCTAATACCATTATGTGAATGACACACATTAAAGACCCGCGATTGATGATCCGGATTAATTGTTTTTTTGGCTCGGGTCGATGGTTTCCGGTCAACCACCTGCGAAGAACGGGGCCAGAGGTCAATGACCCTATGCCATTATGAAACGTCAACTCGTCTATTGGTCACTCGTACCGTTCATACCGTACGGACTGTTTTGTTTTGTTTGTTTGTTGAGAGTTTTAGGGCACTTGCAACTGCTATGGACTGATCAGGTCAGTTGGCAGTGTAGAGAAATACAGTGCGGGTAGAGTTAGAGTTAGATAGAGTACAGTACCGACACAGGTATCAGACAATTCACGAGCAAGAAGGAGGAAAAATGTCTGTTGACTTATCGTAAGAGTTACCTGTACTACTTTATTCTCTGACCTACTTTACAAAATAAGTGAACAAATATATTAAAGAAATAAAGAAAGAAAGAAATAAAGAAAGAGACGAATAAAGAAATACATCAAAAAATTAATGAATAAATAATTAAAAGGTAAAAAAATAAATGAATAAATGAATGATAAATAAATAAATAAACAAACTTTAGCTGGTTAGTTGACTTACAAAGTTGGACACAATATCGGTATGATGAAGTGGAACGGCCGGGACTCGAACCCGTGATCTATCGGTTCTGAGATGGACGCTCCATCAATTTTATACCGGACATCTCTACTCAGTCACCCACAGACATCGTGTTTACGGTCGTTGATGCTTGACGTGACCTAACGTGAGTGATTTGTGTTGTAAGACGGCCACCCTATTTGTTTATTGTTTGTTTTGTGTGTTTGTTTGTTTGTTTGTTGAGAGTTTTAGGGCGCTTGCAACTGCTATGGTCATATAAGCGCCCAGGGGTAAGCAAGATGATAGGCTAGTTAAAAGAATAGCCAGAGTTTGACCCTGCCAGGCAGTTTCACAGAGAGATGACTTACAGGGGGAAAATATCATCTCTCAAAAAAGGCGACAAAGAGATGATTCACAGGGGAAAAACATCATCTAATACAATTACAAAGCAGGACACACAAACAGATAATGGCTACCACCCATATCATGCACCACTGTGGTCTGGGGAGACCCAGGATATTCCACCACCCTTTGTGTACAAAAGTACTCAGTCCTTCTAGATAGCGAGTGACCATGTAGTTAGGAACCATATTGCAAAAACATGGGGGATAACCATAAGTCTGTTGGGACGACAAGCAGGACCAAGACTTAGCTAACAGATACCAAACAGCTGTGTGTGTGTATGCTTGTTAAGGGATCACTGCAAAGAGTGCTGGAAAAAGTAAGATGATAGATAAATCCAAAAGATAAGAAACAGAAATAGCGCCCACCAGAGGCGCCCGCCAACCGCCCGTTTTTCTATGTAGAGTTTTAGGGTACTTAGTGATAAGGTCATATCATAAGTGTCCAGGGGTAGGTGAGATGATAGGCTAGTTAAAACAGCCAGTTTTGCAGCATGCATGGGACGTTTCTAGGAGACATGAGTTACAAGGGGGAAAATCCCATCTCTAAAAAAAGCAACCCCCCCCCCCCCAAACAAAAACGATGACAAAGTGGCGACTTACAACAGGAAAACAAACTCCATCACCTTTCATAATTACGAAGCAGAGAAGGAAACACAAACAGATGATCGCTACCACCCAAATCATTCATTATGGTCCAGGGAAATCCAGGATATTATATCACCCTTTGTGTACAATTACAAAAGTATACTCAGTCCTTCTATATTAGCAAGAGACCCGGTAGGCCAATGTAAGACATCGGGAATGACCACCACGAATCTGTTTGGACAACAGACAGGACCAAGACAGAGCTAACAGATACTAGATACACATACACACAGCTGGGTTTTTTGTGTTTTAGTTTTAGTTTTGTTTGTTGAGAGTTTTAGGGCACTTGCAACTGCAATAGTCATATACACGCACAGGGGTAAATAAGATGAAAGGCTAGTTAAAAGAATAGCCAGACTTTGACCCTGCCTGGGACGTTTAACAGAGAGATGATTTACAGGGAAAAAAACCATCTCCAACACTTGAAAGCCCTGCGGCCGCTGTGGCCAATACCAAACGGTACTGTAATAAACACTCTTATCACCATTATCACTTTTACAACCGCTGTGACCTTTAGCTGTTTGTTTACCTACGACATACCGCTTCATATTTATATTAGACCATTATCATGATGATGACAAGGCGCAGACGATACGTAGGTCAAGGCCAGTCAGGGAGTCCGCTTCAAGGTCAGGGTCATAGGACGCACTTTTGCTATTGTTTATGATAAGAGGGTGGGGGGGGGGGTGAAGATTGTTTGTTTGTTTATTGAGGGTTTTAGGGCGCTTGCAACTGCTTTGGTGGCTCGTGGAGAGGAAAGGGAGGGGGAGGGGGAGGGGGTGGGGGGAGGGGGTTCGGAGTGGCAGTGAAATCGAGTCAAATTGTGTCTCGCTAGTCCAGAGTGACATTAACCCTCTCACAGCTAAAGATCGAAATATTCAAGATTTGCCTGTTCTTATATACCAGATAAATCAGAGAAATCAGTGAAGTGACATATGCCAGTTCATTGAAATCTGATTTATCTGGTATAAGCACGCACGTACATTTTCAAGATTTTGCATATTTCAGTTGGGTTGAAATCAGACCTCGCCGTGAAAGGGTTAACCCTTTAATAACAGGATCTGACTCTAACCTAACAGAATATATGCAAAACCTTCAAGACTCTTATTTGTGCCGGATATAAATCAAGATTTCCGTCCACTCACACTGACATTTTCCCAAAGACTTAAATTGATGTCAGTCCCCTGAAATCTGATTTATATCTGGTATAAATACGAAACGGCAAACCTTGAAGATTTCGATCTATGAGAAGTAACCTTGGCATTGAAAGGGTTAACGGTGCGGGGATGGCAGGGGGTGGTTGTGTTTATCGAGAATTTGCCGCCGCACGCTTTCACCTGCTAAGGTCGTATCAGTGCAGAGAGAGAGAGAGAGAGAGAGAGAGAGAGAGAGAGAGAGAGAGAAAGAGAAAGAGAGATAGAGAGAGAAAGAGAAAGAGAAAGATAGATAGAGAGAGAAAGAGAAAGAGAGATAGAGAGAGGGAAAGAGAGATAGAGAGAGGGAAAGAGAAAGAGAAAGAGAGATAGAGAGAGAAAGAGAAAGAGAGATAGAGAGGGGGAAAGAGAGATAGAGAGAGGGAAAGAGAGATAGAGAGAGGGAAAGAGAGAGAGAGAGAGAAACGGAGGAAGGGTGGGGGGGGGGTTGTCTGGTACCGCACCTACGGTTGGGGTGTTTTTGTTTATTTGTTTATTTGTTTATTGAGAGTTTTAGAGCGCTTGCAACTGCTATGGTTATATAAGCGCCCAGAGCTAAGTAAGATGAGAGGCTAGTTAAAAGAACAGCCAGACTTTGATCCTGCCAGTGACGTTTCACAGAGAGATGATTTACAGGGAAAATATCACCTCCACAATCACAAAGCAGGACACACAAACAGATGATAGCTGCCACCTGCACCATGCACTATAGTCCACGGAGACCCAGGATTTCTACCGCCCTTTGTGTACAAAAGCTCGCAGTCCCTCTGTATAGCAAGTGTTTGGTTGTTTGTTTATTGAGAATTTAGGGCGCTTTAGACTGCTATGGTCATGTAAGCGCCAAGGGGTAAGTAAGAGGATAGGCTTACCGAAAGAATAGCCAGACTTTGACCCTGCCAGGGAGGTTTCAACTGTGAGATGATTTTCAGCAAAAAATAATCTCTCAAAAAAGGTGACAAAGAGATGATCAACAGGGAAAAAACACCTCTTACATATAATCACACAACAGGATACACAAACATAACATAGATAGAAAGACAGATGGATATATATTAATACAGATAGATATATAGATAGATAGATATTAATATAGATAGATAGATAGATAGATATTAATATAGATAGATAGATTAATTGGTACAATAACATTGATATATGAGATCCTGTATCTGATAAACAGATAGAAAGGCTGAGAGAGGGGAGAGAGAGGAGGAGAGAGAGAAAGGGGGCGGGTAGAGAGAGAGAGGGTTAGAGAGATAAGGGAGAGAGGGAGAAATAGGGAGATAGAAAAGGGAGAAAAAGGAAGGAGAGAGAGAGATAAGGGAGAGAGGAGAGAGAGAGAGAAAGAGGGAGAGACGGAAAAAGAGAGAGATAAGGGAGAGAGGAGGGATAGAGAGAGAGAGAGAGAGAGAGAGAGAGCGAGCGAGCGAGAGAGAGATAGATAGGGGGGGGGGTTAGAGAGCACTATGACCCATAAATGAATGTAAAGCAGAAAATGACATATGAAAAAATAGACTTCATCTATTAGTATTTTGGAATTGTAAAGACTGAGATTTATTGTGTCTATTTCTATACAAACAGCTGATCAATTAAAACACCCAGTAATTATAATAATAATAGTAATAGTATTATAATTATAATATATTATATAAGATTCAGTAAAAAGATGAGGAGGAATGAATGGTGGCTTGAGATTGGGGGTATTGGCGATTGACTTCAACTTCAACTTCAACATTTCTGGGGTAGCCAACTATGTACTACTTAATTATCTATCTATACACTTATCTACCGTCAAATACATAACCAGTCTAATAATAAATTACAGTTGGTATCACACTTTTTTTTATCATCATCTAAATCAGACATTTTTACAGGTTTTTATTATTATCTACATATTATATATCGTGGTAACAGAGCATTTCTTATTTGAATCAAACCCCCACCCCCACCCCTAACCATAAAACAAAAGCAGAAAAAAAAAAAAAACACGACCCCTCCAAACCCTCCCCCCCCCCCCCCCCAACAAAACAACAACAAATGAACAAAAAAGGAAAATCCCCCTCGATAAAACTCCACTAAAACAGAGAAACAAAATAAGAACCAAACAAAAACAAAAAAACAACCAAAAACAATATTAAAAAAAACAAAACCCGACAATACCCCCTCCACCCTACCCCCCCTCTCTTAAGAACAACAAACACAAAACACAAAACCCCCAAACAAACCAACCCCAACCTGAAACCC
Organism: Melibe leonina; assembly: GCA_031471865.1. NCBI lineage: Eukaryota > Metazoa > Mollusca > Gastropoda > Nudibranchia > Dendronotidae > Melibe > Melibe leonina. Next base: position 9,884 of record JAUEKZ010099059.1, on the reverse strand, counting down.
AACAGTTATAATGATAATGATATAAATATATATTATCTACATTCATTATAGAAGAGCATCTGTGGGAATAAAATATGAAAGATCTGATGTATCTACTCGGTAAATCTGTACAAGTTCTATACAATAGCGGACTGCTAAGTTTGAAGTAAAAAACAAACGTCAAATATTAAACAACAGCCTAGACACACTAGACACACTTCACATGTATAGATGTATATAGCAATAAATAGGAGATAGCAATGACACATTGGATTGCAATATATACCCACACCGTGACATGGGTGGGACCCTGTATTGTGATTAAATTAAGTCGTTTAGAACCCACCCTGCGTCAAGGTTGTTTATTTCAATTATATATGTCAAGGTCTCCCTTAATATGTATGTCAAGGTCGTTTAAACCCTGTGTGTTGTGTCAAGTTGATTTATTACCTTACGCTAAAAATCGTTTGTCACCCTGAGTCAAGGTCGTTTATAACACTGAGTCAAGGTCGTTTATTACACTGAGTCAAGGTCGTTTATTACACTGAGTCAAGGTCGTTCATCACCCAGAGTCAAGGTCATTTATCCCCAGGGAAGGTCTCTTATCTTACGTGATGGTCTTTGTTTTATCACTGCACGACAAGGTCATTTATCATCACCCTGTTTCAAAGTAGTTCACACCCATCTTTAAGGTCGTTCATCACCTCTGCCTCAAGGTCGTTTATATCCCAGCGTCAAGGTCGTTCATCACCCTGTGTCAAGGTCGTTTATTAACCCCGGGTCAAGGTCGTTTATTATTTTACGTCAAGGTCGTTGATGACTCCTGTGTCTTTTTACTATCTTGTTCGGACGGCGTGTCTGAGGTTTTGTGGCTGTTATTGTTATTGTTGTTGTTGTTGTTATTGTTTTCATTGTTGTTGTTGTTATTGCATCCATAGAGTTGACATATGGCACACACACACCACACCACATCGCTTATATTACACAGCCCTCCTCCTCTTCCCCTGCCCAAATCAATTCACCCATCCAATCGATTATCTCATCGTCAGAGGAAATGGATCCAGGAATTTTCGTTCTCCGTCGGGACGGTACGGGCGAAGCACTCAAAGACGTAGTTGAGTCCATCGTTGTTGTCCCAGAACTCGGTCCCTTCGGCGTTATAGGACAAGGCGAACTCGAGTCGGTCCTGGGGTACGAAATGAGCCGGGGCTACGATGCTGAATGAGAAGCGGTCGGTGCGCCCGTCGTTAGAGTTGGGCACGTAATTGGCCGCGATGTCGTGGAAGGTCGCCCATTGGTTGTGAGTGTAGCGGACACGAACGGTCTTGTGGAAAGCGACATTCGACACCCGGATGAACCCGGTGACCGTCAGATCGGTGATGATGGCGTTTTCCAGTCGCACGTGTTTTAGCAGGACGGTTTGGACGAAATCGTCCGCAGCGCCGGGCTGGCTGAAGCAGGCGGTGAGGTATCGCGACCCTACCGTGACCCGATCCTCGTCCAAATCTTTCAGATCTGCCATGGCCGAGGCGGGTATTTTTGGCGGCGATTCCTGGTTGAGCACGTGACGCACAGACTCCAGATCCAGCCCCATGGCGTCGGCGAACCGGACCACCTTCTTCCGGTGGGGCGTGCCGGGCGGCGTTTTGTTGGTCTTCAAGGAAGAGGATTTTCGGAGCGTCTGGCGGTTGAAATTGAATTCCGCATCGTCGTAGATGGGACTTTCCTTGCAGTCGGGGCAGTCCTCTGCGTCGTCCTCCCAGCTGGCGGTGCTGGTTGATGTCACGCAGCTCGAGTCCGAGGAGAACTCGCTGATGTGGATGCTCAACCCGTGGTTGCCGCGAAACGGCTTATTCCTCTCGGGGCTGCGGCGGTGTTTCTTGCACTCGCTCTGACTGCTCGTGCCGGGAACGTTGCTCTCCTCGATTTTACTTTCCAGAGTTCCATCCACGCAGCCTTTTGGGTACAGGATCCGGGTAAGTTTGTTGAAATCCTCCGCGGCCCTGTTTATAGCCTCCTCAAGGCTCATCCTGTGCGGCGCTGCTTTGCTGCCTTTGTCGTCCTCATCCGGCTCGCTCTCTGCCTCGCGGGGACTACAGAACATCGAGTCCACAGAAACGTTGGTGTCGTCACTCACTTCACTGGCTGTCTTCTCGTTGACATCCGCGTCGTCCACAAGTTCGTTCACGAACACGCCCTCTTCGATGAAAGCGTCAGAGTCTGGAGACTCCGGAACAGTTCGGGCAATTTGAACATCGGTTACATCGAGATCCTCTATCGTGGAGGGTATCTCATTTTCGGTATTCGGTTCATCCTCGTTCAGATCTCCACCCGAGCGGTCTTGGTCCGGAGGGGTGTTATTCTCCGGCCCTTCTTTGTCTTTGTCATTGACGACTCCATCAGATCCAAGAGTCCCGTCCGACTCGGAGTCGGCACTGGAAGAAACCAAAGTACTCGACACGAGAGTACTACTGTCTTCTTTGGAGGGGTTCAAGTCCTCGCCCCGATCCATGACCAAACCAGAGCGGTCCGGACTCCTGAGTACGGCACTGGTGGAAGAAGCCGTCGCCGGGGGGTTGTCAATGGATTTGTCTGGTGGGTCAGAACTCAACACTTCCCCGTCCACACTGCTGCTGAATGGGGCGCTGTGGGTAGCCTGGCATCCCGAGGGGTCGCTGCCTTTGGGCGGAGAGATGAGCGATGTCACTTTGCTGATGAAGGCAGACGGCACAGACGTAAACAAGTTGGCCCTGCTGGATACAGACGGCTTGGACGAGACTTCGGTACTAGTCCTCGGTGACAGGGATTTGCTGTTGCAGGTCGATGTGGTGGTGGTAGCGGACGAGGTGGCAGAACTAGCAGATGAGGAGGAAGAAGAGGAGGAGGAAGAAGAGGAGGAAGAGGATAGGACACAAGGCCCCGAGGAAGTTGAAGAGACGAGGATAGAACTGGAACTTTCAGTAGTGGTAAGTCGGTCGCTGTCACTGTTGTTATTCACGCCTTGGTTACCTATACCAGCGCTGGTACCACCACCACCACTACCACCATCATCCTCACTACCACCACTACCAGCACCAGCACCACTTATAGTACTGCTTTGACTCACAAGGAGGGTCGTCGGATTAAAATCAAACGCCGGGTTGTTGATAGGAAAATCCTGAGACTTGACCACAGACAGCAACCCGGTAGTTTCAGCCGTCGAATCCTCTTCCCAACCACCTGCTGTTGTCCCGTTTAGTAAAAGTCTCGTCCCGGTTTCTCCTCCACCTCCTCTACCAGCACCACCGCCACGCCCACTCCCCACGTCCAGTTCCGTCGCGTCGGCGCGCCACCTACTGCTACGACTACTACTTCCGGAGTAAAAGTCGGGATTGAAGGCGGGGGCGGCGGCCACACGCTCTGCGCGCGCATTGAAAACGAACCTTCCGCTGACGCTGTGTGCTTCAAGGTACGAGTCTTGCACGTACGAGAGGTTTCTGGGAAGAGACAGATAATCGCTTTCTTCTGTTTCCGGGTCAACAGGTTCAGTAGTGCCGAAAGGACACGGGCAATAATACATTATCCGCTGACAGCGCTGTGAGTGGCGTGGTAGGCGTGGGAGGAAGAGTGGGAGGAGGCATCCGGTTGTATGGGGCAAGTGATGACGAAAGCAGTGACGTCAGCGGGCAGCGGTGCTTGTTGTAATCTGGCAGGTTTTGGTTTCAAAGTTGTGGGACAAGGGTAGGGGGTGTAGGGTAGGGGGTAATGGGTGTAGGGTGTAGGTTATGGGGTAAGGGGTGTAAGGTGTAAGGTATGTGGTAATGGGTGTAAGGTGTAAGGTATGGGGTGTAGGGTATGGGGTGTAGGGTATGGGGTAATGGGTGTAGGGTAAGGGGTGTAGGGTGTAAGGTGTATGACATGGTAGGTATGACGTGTCTGGTGTATGACATGGCAGGTATGACGTGACTGGTGTATGACATGGTAGGTATGACGTGACTGGTGTATGACATGGTAGGTATGACGTGACTGGTGTATGACATGGTGTTCGGAATGGTGACATGTTTGAAGAATGCCTGCACAAGGAATTGATGGACGAATGAGTGAGTGAGTGAATGAAAGAGTGAAGGAGTGAATGAACAAATGGACGAATGAGTGAGTGAGTGAATGCATGAATGAAAGAGTGACTGAATGAATATAAATATATAAATGGATCAATGAGTGAATGAATGAATGAAAGAATAAATGAATGAATGAATGAGTAAACGAATGAACCAATGAATAATTGTTTACAGGATAAAACAAATTGCTGTTTAACAGTTGGTCCACCTTACAAGACACCACTTGAAGAAGAGGGTAGCAGATAGCCAGTTGAATAGACGGTGACGTGACTGGATGGGATGTTTTATCGAGCCTTCCGTACTTTGTCTCTGTATGACAGCACGTTAAATTATGCATAGATCCCCCCCCCCCCCATTGATATGACCTACGTATTGTTTAAAACTAGCGTAAAACAGGCAACAACCGACAAACCAAATAACACCATAACATTATTATGATTGTGTGTGTATTATTAGCACAGTGAGGTCATTGGTGTGAGTGTTTTGTCTCAACGCATACTAGACATCAAAATCTTCAAGATTTTTTGATAGATAAATCAGAATTCAGTGAACGGAGAGAATATGCGAAAACCCTGACAGTCACAAATACCTTATATCATTATGTCTGGTATAAGAACAGGGAAATCGTAAAGATTTGATGTAATCTGTTAGTAGTTTAAACTATAACCTTAGCTTTTAAAGGGTTAATTAACCATTTAACTGTTACGGACAACAAAATGTTCAAGGTTTGCCTGTTCTTATACCAGATGAATCAGATTTCAGTGAACTGACAATTTCAGGCTTTTGGCACATTATGACAGTTCACTGAAATCTGATTTATCTGGTATAAGAACACGTACATTATCAAGATTTGGCATAGCTTCGTTCGTTTAGAATCGGACCCCGATGTGAAAGGGTTAACAGTGACTGCCCGTGCGTCCAGTTGCTGCCGTGTGTTGGTTGAATGGTCACTACTGGTCATCACTGGTCATTAGCACCTTGGACACTCTGTGGCTGGAGGTGTGAGCGGTCAGTGTACGGCGGTGTGTGGGTGCGTGTGTATAGTATGTGTGTGTGTGTGTGCGTGTGTTTGGGTATGTGAGTGTGTATGTGTGTATGTGGGTTGGTGTGTGTGCGTGTGTGTGTATGTGAGTGTGTGTGTATGTGTGTGTGTGTGTATGTGTGTATGTGGGTTGGTGTGTATGTATGTGTGCGTGTGTATGTATATGTTTGTACGTGTTTATAGTGTGTGTGTGTAGGGGGGGGGGTTACGTGCTAATAGAGAGTGTTTGTTGTGTGTGTGTGTGTGTGTGTGTGTGTATGTGTATGTTTTGTGTAGTATATGTACGATTTTCTCTCTCTCTCTGTATGTGTGCTTGTGCCTGTGTGCCTGTGTGTGTGTGTGTGTGTGTGTGTGTGACCATGCAATGCCTCCCCCTGTTCTGTCCATCTATTTCTTCCCCATGTTCTGTCGTTCTCCAATTTTGTCCAGCATCTCAAGGTGATCACTTGAAAGCAAGAGGAGTAGACGAATCGATACTGTAGGAAGTCGTCAATGGCCAGGGATCGATACTCGCCTATTGAAATCATGGACAGGGGAAGGAGAGACAGGCGGAAGTGGATGGGTGGATGGACAGAAGGACGAAGGCTGGGGTGGGGGAGGAGGAGGAGGAAGGAGAGATGGGGGAATAACATAACAGAGAGATAGAATAAAATAGGAGGAAAAGCAACGACAACTTACCCCTATATTATCCTTGTGATTTCCCTTCTATTTCTCTCTCTCTCTCCTCTCTCTCTCGCTTCTCCCTCTCTCTCCTCTCTATGCGTATGTGTGTCTGAGAGAGAGAGAGAGAAAGGAGTAGGAGAGGGAAGGCAGTTGGAGAGCAAGGGAGACGGAAAGAGAGAGAAAAAGAGAGAGAGAAAGAGACTGAGTGTGTTTTCTCTATTTCTTCAAATAACGAAACACAAATATCATCATCATCATAGCCTTCCACCCCTGGCAGGGTATAGGCCACAGACAAGCTCCTTCTATTCATCTCTATACTGGGCCATCTTTCCTAACTCTTTCCAGTTGAGTTTCACACAAATATGAGTGAAAATAAAATTCCCGATGAAGACTCGAATTTTGAAAGCAACCACGCGATCTGCCTACTGTGTCAAAACAAAGAAACAAACATTCCAATGATTATTGACTGTCTTAATGTCACATCGCATTCACTTTGCGAAGTAGGCGGACTTCTATCATCTAAACCCTTTCACTGACACAAACGATCTTCAAGATTTGCCTCTTCTTATACCAGAGCAATCAGATTTCAGTGAGCTGAAATTCAGGCTTTTGGCATCTGTCAGTTCACTGAAGTCGGATTGATCTGGTTTTAGAACACGTATATTTTCAATATTTTGAATACTTCAGTTTTGTTATAATTTGACCTACTACTATTACTGCTGCTACTACTACTACTACTACTACTACTACTTTACTACTTCTTCTACTACTACTAATACTACTAACTTCTTCTACTACTAATACTACTAACTAACTCTATTACTAATAATAATACTACTACTTTTACTACTACTGCCAACAGTACCGCTACTACTAATACTACTAACTACTTCTACTACTAATACTACTAACTAATTCTACTACTACTGCCAACAGTACTGATATAACTACTACTTCTGGACTTTTAAATTTGATTTACGTTTACGTGAGATGAAGGTGTTGGGTGTTCTGACATTTGACATCAGCAGCACCATGACGTCATCCATCACAGCCACAGATCGAGGGGTCAAGGGTCACACACCGTGTTGCTTTTATTGCTCTATAATAGTTTTATAGACAGTTGGTCAGCCAGACCGATGGACGGGCAGACTGACTGACACGGCCCCATTAGTGTAACAGGTAACATTATAATATCATGGTGGTCATCAGTGGTCACTGTGGATGACCATTGGTCAGTCAGGTCGTGGTGCCCGTCCGTCCGTCCGTCCGCAAACCGCATGCAGGCAGTCAGGAGTCAGGGATACGTCACGTGGTAGTCAAGTCGAAGTCCGAGTCTAGTCCGTCCGAATCGCGACTTTTTGACCATTAACGTTGGTCAGTCATCCGTGGCAGATCAGACGGCCCAATCAGGCCTGGGTTGACCGATGGTGCTCGCTGGAGCACGGCACTGCAGTCAAATCCGGACGTGACGTCATCACGACAACTACGCGTTTATTGACGCAGCACACGGTGGGTCTTACGTCACGGGGTCCCTCACCGGGAAATTCGTTTTCACGTATCGGGAAAATCCGTTACGAGGACTGACGTGTTCTTGTTTGTCCGCTAATCCAATTCCAATTTCCATCCGTGCGAGAGGGAGTAGCTTGGGGGGAGGAGGAGGGGAGAGGGGAGGGAGGAGGGAGGAGAAGGGAGTAGCTTGGGGGGGGGGGAGGGAGGGGAGGGAAAAGGAGAGGAGAGAGAGAGAGAGAGAGAGAGTAGCGTGGGGGAAGGAGGGGAGGGAGGAGGGAAAAGGCGAGGAGAGTGAGAGAGAGGGAGGACGAGGGGAGAGGAAGAGAGAAAGAGAGATAGAGATAGAGAAAGACAGAAAGAGACGAAGAGAGATGAAGAAAGAGACAAACACACAAATCCATAGGCATGTACACACACAGAGAAAGAGAGAGAGAGAAAAAGAAAGAATGAGACTAACACAACACAACATACACACGCAAGCACACACACATGGACAGAGAGACAAAGAGAGAGAAAGACAGAGAGAGAGAGGGAGAGAGAGAGACAGAGAGAGAGAGAGAGAGAGAGAGAGAAGAGTGTGGTGAACACAGATAATAATTTCGAAAAGGTTTCAAGACTTTGTCACACTGCTTTAAAATACGCTTTGGCAGATACACAGTCTCAGGTACAAACTCCGGAACTCAATCGTTTCCTGATGCAGGTAAGACGAACAGGTAAGGCGAACTGATTTGGTAATGTGTTAAATCCCTTGGCAATTGAAAAATAACAGTCCGTGCCCTTTGTTGTTGCTATTGTTGTTGTCGTTGTTGGTGGTGTCCCAGAAGCTGTAAAAGCTGTAAAAGCCCAGCACTGGATGAAATGTTTTCTCTTCTTTCTTCTGCATGTGTCGTGTGGAAGTCCCGACGCCACGCCCTCTTGTCTTAACCCTTTCACAGCGAGGTCCAATTCCCTACCAAACAGGATATCATTTAAAATCTTGAATTATGACGCATTATTATATCGGATAAATACGAGTTCTGTGAAATGAAATGTCATGTCAGTCCACCGACATCCTGTTTATCTGAAATAAGAACTGGCAAATCTGGAACATTTCGATGTCTGCTTAGCCAGTTTAAGAAATGACCTTAGCATTTAAAGGGTTAACCCTTCCACAGTCAGGTCTGACTCCAACACATCTGTCTGAAATTTGCCATAAGTTCAAAATGTACAAGTTCTCTTACCAGGTAAGGTAGATTTCAGTGAACTGACATAAGATCACTAATTCTGATTTATCAGGTAAAACAACAGACAATTCTGGAAGACTTTGTTGTGTGTAGTCAGTGGTTTGAGAAATAACCTTAGCATGGAGAGGGTTAACACGCTTATCTGAACTTGTTTTGTTGATTAAAAATTACTTCTTTCAAAAAGTTTGGCAAAATAATGTAAACTTAACTTCAACATAGAATCCTTAGCCATTGTCGATATTTTACTACTAATGTAACCCTTACATAATAAATCTCATCCTGGGAATTAATGCCAGAGAGAGAGAGAGAGAGAGAGAGAGAGAGAGAGAGAGAGAGAGAGAGAGAGAGAGAGAGAGACAGAGCGATATATATATAGAGAGAAAAGGGGGAGAGAGATAATATGATTACAGAGTTTGAGAAAGAGAGAGCAAGAGCGAGAGAGAGATAGAGAGAGGAAGAGAGAGAGAGAGAGTGAAGGGAGTGGACGAGAGAGAGTTTAATGACCGTATTATTGTTGTCATCAATATCATCATTATTATTATTATTATTATTATTATTATTGTTATTATCATAATATTATTATCATTATTATCATCATCATAATCATTATTCTCATTATCCCAATCCTTTTATTATAAAGATTGTCCCCAAGTGGCAGTGCATCTCCCAGAGACTTCCTCCCGACCGTCACATCACGAGAAGTAGGCAAACATTCAAACACTGTGACAGAATGTCTGTCAATCATTACAGTATTCAATTCAAGACCTCCCTCCATACACTTGTCTTTCGTCTTTCATCGCGGGGAAATGTCAGCACTAGATTGGCGGCACGGAAGGACACCAAGTCTTGCTTGAAATAAATCCCAGTGTAACTCACTAGGGTCTAGTAACTCTTTGACAGCCAGGTCGGATTCTGACCTACCTGAAATAGTATGCAAAATCTTGTGAAAATGTATATTACAGTATGTTCTTACATCAGAGTAAATCAGATTTCATTGAACTGACATAATAAGATTATGCCAAAAGTCTGACATTTTAGGATTTTGGCATACCTATGTTAGTTCACAGGAATCTGATTTATTCTGGTATAACAACTGGCAAGTATTGATAATTTTGGTGTCCTTAGCAGTGAAAGAGTTAAGGCTAGTGTCAGTGTAGTAAGTAGCAGCGGATTTGAACCCAGGGCAGCTTGGTGAAAGATGTTACAATTGATTACACGCCAGAGAATCAAACGAGAGATAGAGAGAGAGAGAGAGACAGAGAGAGAGCGAGAGACAGAGAGAATAACGGATGTTGATAAAAACAGAACTGAAGTGAAGGATCGCTAATAAAAATATAACATAACGATGACGAAGGTAGGAGGGCACGAAGA